>CM065655.1:14038930-14176430 GCA_033220385.1 Triplophysa yarkandensis
TAGGTGTAGATTTATGTCTCTGCAGTGCGTGCTTATCCTCCATCCCCCCATAACATCGGAGTACGGTGATAGCAATTCCAGAACATATGGAGTATATATGGAGCAGTCTGCTCCCATGGTACTTTGATCTCATATACCAAATGGTCCATGCCAAATCACACTGGCGTATCTTGTGATCCTACGAATCCCACAGGATTGTTACCTATGCATCTCAGGTTGTACAGGGACTGAAAATCTGGATTGTGTGCTTATGGTTTCTTCTATATCTACTTGTGCTTTAGGTTCTAGAATGACTTTAAAATGTCATCACCACTCCACTTTTTTAATTACCTTACCAGAGATAAATAGCTCTAAAACAGGACTGTTACATTCCAGTTGGAGTTTTGCCAAATGTTTCTGGAGTCTCTTTTAATAATCTGTCAGGCTATTCACACGACAGCCTGCCCAAACAAGGTTACAAGCATACAGCCATAATTAAGTTACATGTTTCATTGATAACAATAAGGTTGAATTGGTTCAAAACTTTTCCTAACATGAAAAAACACTTGTGGGCGAGCAAAAACCAATTATTACATTTGTTGCAGTGTTTGGGACAATTGCTACATTTGGTGTGGTATATTGAATGCAACTTGTGACCAATGTGCCCTCCTACGCTACAAAGCTCTAACTTTCGTACTAAAATCCTGCTGGGTTAATGGATGCGGCATAAGCAGGTTTACTGTAATGGGGCGGCACAATATCCCAAGAAGCGTTCATTATTCCATTTTCCAGAATGGATATATTCAGATTGGTCCTTCACAAATGATGCAGAAATGGTTATTAATTAAAAAGACTCCCCCCCAAGAGTATTAAAATAAAGTGGAGCCACCCCTGCTCTGCTTTCTTTCAGTTTTACACTTGCAATTTAATAATCCATTGGGGAATGTCAAGAGAAGCTATTCTCTGTCAGGCTTAATGAACACCAATGGGCTTCCTGTTAACACTCCGAGAATGCCCCGTGGAAATGTATCTTAACAAATCTCCACACATGGGAATGAGTTTGTGGGCCACAAATGTCTGCACTTCCATATGTATATTTTTGAATCTTCATTACAGGTCCGTTTTTATAAAGATCAGCAATTCAAAATAAGCATTCAGACCCTTTTGCACAAAAATAGCCTGAACATCTTTAACACTAGGAGTGTTTTTAATTTGCCAAGAATTTATCCTAACCGTCTTGTAAGAGTATTTTTGTGTTCTCTGTGCTTGCTTAACATGATGGACTCCCATGTGATGGCTATTCATTTCTGCCCTGAAAGAAGTTGGCTAAAGTTCCGATTCCACACGGATCCAAAATCTGTTGTACCTCTGCTCTCGCCATGAAGGTAAGATTTACACTGGGGAAGGCGGATCCTAAATCAGCTTCAAAGGACCAGCCCCACCCCAGAGGAACAGGCAGCATGATATGAGCTTCAGACAGGCGCTGCTCCTATTCTTTCACAATCCAGCTGACCTCTACAGAGGTATACAGACTGCACTGCATTCATCTGTAAATCATTCTGCTGCCAAAAGCCATTACAAAACATCCACTTCTATGGCCTGAAGTGCATGAGAAATGGAGTGGGAACAGAAGATTCAGAGAATGAGTAGCTGACAGCGGTAGTGTGGATACTCAACTTCTAAACTCTTGTGCTATAGGCTTTGAAGATTTATTGAAGCTGCGGGATTTGCTTTTGAATCATCATGTAGTGCACCATTACGATGAATGGTAAAGAGCTGATAATTTGATAAGTGACAGCTACCAGGGTCTTTACATTTTTATTAGGTTTTTGCAGTTCTGGGAGTCATAAGGACATTGTAGTATGAAAATGTTCATATTATATTGCATGTGTTTTTGTGATGTTAACATGCTTTAAATCGCTTATTGACTTGAATATTATATTGTTGATGCTTTTGAACAGATGCTATGAATGTATGTACACCACGCAATTTGATACAGATTATTATTTTAACTTCAAATAAAGATCAATGATAACATAATTTTTTAAAATCACATTTCCAAATACACACATTCATTCATTTAAACTACACAAATATTAAATGGATTCTTACCGTGTTTAATGCATTGATCCATTCATATTTTTTGTCTGATCAGGCACATTCCAATGTGGCCTTTTCATTAAACAATTGTCTGTTGAAATCCTACGTCATCTCTAATTGGTTTTATTTATACATCTTATTTTCTTATCCCATTCTTTATTATAAGAACAAAGTATTTTCCCCCTTCATGATAAAAAGGAATTTGAATAAAGAAGAATAAAATAAAATGTTAAAGAAGTTCTAATAGAAATTAAAAGAATACCGATAAATTTCAAATGAAATATACTTTTAATGAAATGGGGGCAACGTCTCCGATTTCAGTAGTGTCCAGGTTATCACCATACTTAAGTAAAAAGAAGAAAAGATCCCTGTGAAAGAGGGCAGTGACATATTCCTATTTATAAGATTTGCAGACCTAAAAGGGTAGTCAACCCAAACATGAAAGTTTGTAATTAATTTCTGTAAAAAATCTATAAAGAAAAATATTTTGAAGAATGTCAGCCACTGAGATTTCTTGGGCACCATTGCCTGCCATAGACAAAATATTTTCATTGAGGTTTTTTTTCGGGTAATCAAAAAGAAAGATATTTTAAAGACTTGAAATCAATTTTACTATTTCTACTATGTTTGCCAATGATGCCCCAGAAATCTTAATTGCAGTCATTCTTCCAAATATCTTACTTTGAATTTCATTGATTAAAAAAAATGTCTACATATTTGAACAATTTAGGTGTTGAGGTATTCATAAACACATTTTTTTGCAAACAGTTTCTATAAGGTCGTCTATCTAATTTGCAATACAATTTCTTTTCATTTTTCTTTTAAGATCCAACACAGAGAAAATATTGTAATCCTTACTACGCAGTGTTGTGTGTTTGGATTCCTTGTATTAGGACATTTTAGGTGAATTACATAGGACTGCCCTTCACTTAACTTCAATAGAAAGTATAGATTAAAACTTCCAGCTATGACATGGCCGTCAGATCAGTATTGCTTCTGTTAAGCCACTGACAAAGCTCTTATGGAGCTCTTATGTAACATGACACAGATAGGCTCAGGAAAAGGAGTGTGATAAAGCCCATACCTCAGAATACCTTCCCAGCCAGACCTCATTGCATTTGACATTATATGGACAATAAGGAATAGATTATTTTCTTATTCTGTTCAAGTATTGCATGGTAGACAAGCAGTCATGGATTGTCAATCTGTTCTTCTGGTACATGATCCTCTGCAGGGATTATGCAAATCAGGTAACAGTGCAAACATGCTGAAAAATGTGCTGAATCTAATTTTCACACCGTAATTTTGCGGGTCAATTCTCTGTACTTCAGTCGGTTGCAGTGGAAGCTGTTAACAACTACGATCTGACATACTTACTGGTATAACGCACTGCAAAGTTTTAAAAGCACCTGAATCATTTTCTTTCATTTCATCATTATTTGATAAAAAATTAAATATCAGAATTTTTGAAGGTTAGTTACTGAATATAACACACCCTATCCAATTAAATATATCCCTGAAAAAGCTCACATTTCTAAAATATTTCAAAAATATTTTTAAGCCATTTTTAGTTCACCTTAATCAATCAGACTTTCCCCCATATAATTAGAAACCGATTTCAGATGCATCATTGATCAAACTGCAGCCATGGTCTTACAACTGTGAGTTTACATAAACCAGCATATTTTTAGCACTTTCACAAACCCCTCTCCAAGACTCCTGATTTGCTGTTGTTATTAAGTCTGTCTCATCTCTGCCTCGGGGGCAAAAATGGAAACTCTAGGGTTGACTATCGGAGGCTTTGATGCTTCCTCAGCCTGCAGGATCTGATCCTCCCTCTGTAGAGCATGTTGCCTTGCATGACCCAACAGGCTGCATGTGGTGAGCACTACAAGCAGACAGATGTACTTAGTAAGTAATGTACATTTTTGTAGTGCTCCAGCAACTCGTGTATGACGTTATTTATGTGTCGGGTTTTGCATTCAGAGTAGAAGCGAGTTAACACATAGTGAGATGTCAAATGAGAGAGCGCTTTACAGAGAGACGGGATGTGATTGATTCACGCAGATGGATGAAAACTGTGTGAAGAGACTCATGGGGAGATGTTTGCAATCAAACAGTGGGTAGCTAGTACTCCCCACAAAACTCAAATAGGCTTATCACATAACATTATTTTTTATGTGTACATTTCTTTGTAAATTTTAATGGATTTTACTTTTCTTTTTTATTTATTGATTTGCTACAAAATGAACTTGATATTTCAGTTGAAATACAATGTAATAAAAATAGTTAATAAAAGAATCATGCATTTTTCCTGATATACACTGTACTGTATTATACAGGTAAAGTTGAAGTACTTTTAGAGATGGAATACATCAGCAGCACCTCTAGGCAGACTCGGTCTTCAAAAACGCACAACCAGCTGCTTCACACAAAAAAGACAGGCTCACATTGTACCAAATGGAGGTTTTAAAATTTAATCAGGTTTTCAATTAAATATAACCAGGAGCTGAAAGTTGGAAGCATACGGCATGAGCAGGTGAAATGGAGAGCCGGCGATCCGATCTGAAAGAGATAACATCTTTTCAGAATTGGAGGAAATTTTCACAGCACGAGCATTTAGAGAGGAATGTGATGTTTCCTAAAAGGGACTGATAAGAGAGAGGTATCTCACAAGATGTGTAGTTATTAGGTTCATATATTCATGCCAAAATTAGCTTTTCTTACAGAACAGCTGAATCTGACGCAGATCAAATCTAGCAAAACTGAGCAGATTTATTTATAGTTGTTGATAGTGGTGAGGCATTAAGCTACAGCATTTGAATCTTTCTCTATTTAGCTTTTCTCTTTTCTGATGTTTATTCAAAAAACTATTTCTCACTCCTGCATTCAGAGCACACAAAATACATCCACCTTTTAGCTACATCCCCACGCATTATCAATCCAAACCAGTGAGTGTTTAAAAAGTTGAAAATTACATCCTGACAGTATTAAAGGCTTAATTATATTCTTTTTAAAGTGCTAATCGTTGACTCACTCCCCCTTTTCTTTCCCAATTTCCTGTTCCCTCTCTTAGCCCCCATTCTTTCTTATCTACAGGTTTCCTTTGACAGGCTTGTAGCTATGCGCCGATATATGACTTAAAAAAGCTGGCAGGTCATCGTAACAATTAGTCAGTCCAATTTGCCTGAAGCCATCTCACTGTGCTCTATCAAAGATGTGTCATTTTAAGATTGTGACGGTATTTCAGTGCCATTAGCAATTACACAAAAAATGTCTCACCGGAGAAGATTTGGGCACCTACTAAATGTCATTACAACATTATTCCTTGTAAAAGTAATAAAGTATTCACCACAAGGACTAATTCCCAAGGACTATTATGGACAAACACATTTAAAAGGGAAAAAAGACTACTTTATGTCACTGTGGTTTGCAGCTTGCCATTATTCAGCAAGTTCTTTGTACTGAAAAGCTTTAAAACCTTAATCGAACCAATTCTCATGGCAGTTTGTGATATTGTGATGAAATTTAAAGCGAATCAATACTTGTATTCACGAATTTCTCCTTTTTTCATTTCACCAGTACTACTTTTAATACACAGACTGTGTGAGCTCAAACATATATAGTAAAACTTCATCAAATGAAGTAATACATAGTTAGCTAACCAATACCTTACATCCCAGAAAACCCTCAAATCACAAAAGGAAAGGCTAATTTGGCTAAAGTTGGAGTTTCAGGAGGTGGCAGAACAATGATACAGGCCTTCTCTAGCATCGCCCTTAACCGTATGCCACTGGGGAAAATGCCTAACAAAAAGCATGCATCTAAACCTAACATCACAGAAGGTAATGCCCAACCCTAAACCCGCCCCTAAACCTAACGTCATGGAAAAAAGCCTAACACTAACTCCACTCCTAAACCTAAGGTTACAGGAGGAGAGTCATAATCGTGCTGAGTGACAAAAAACTAAAGTTGAAAAAAGCATGTTGAGTGACATGAAAAAAAGAAAACAGGGTGTTGAGTGACATTAGACAACAAATTGCAGTTTGTGACCATATTAGACTCTTTTGTTCTTATTGCCTTCTACATAAATCGCTGTATTTGCTTGCTAGATTTACATTATAACAATTTTGAACATAACCCAGTCCTACAATGCACTTGTATTTGTCAATCAATTTCGCTGTTTGGCTCAGTACTGTCATTCTCCTAATCTTTTTGCCCATCACATTGCATCCATAACTTACGTCAGTTTTTCAATTATTTTAGAACTTTGTTTGCTTAATGTTGTTTGCCACTGTCACTGAGAGTTTCATTTCCAAGGAGAGACCCAATATCCATTTGCATACCACTCAGTGTTGTCTAGTTTGGGGTCATAGGTGGGACAGGCGCAGGCAGTGCCAGACATAATAACATCTGGAGGGGATATATTCTTATCTTTTATAATGCTTTTTGACTATCAGAAAATATCTTAAAAATACTTTTGTTCTCACCAAGTTTTATTCTGGAATTATTCCATTCTCCATTTTTGCCATAATACAAAATAGACAAAAGCATGTTCATAAGAACATTTTCAACACTATATTTACTTAATACAAATTTCTGGGAATTTTTTTGGAGGCCAAGCAGCCAGAGATGCTATAGTACCTGATCATGTATACCTGAAGGCAGCTTAAGCATATGTTATAACCATACCCAAAGGATTTGTCATGTATTGTAATATATGCTATTTTCATCCAACTGATTGTGTTAAGAATAGACAGGGAAAAGCTAAACCTAGATCAACCCCCAGATGTACAGGCTTAGCACTAACTACTGGCCTAAATATAGTAGTATATCTACTTTTTATTATTTCATGTTAAGACCACATTCCTACAAGTCCTACAGAGGTGAACCGACATTGAAAAATGCCTTCTGTACCGAGTCGGAGAGAACCTGTACACCACCAGAGGAATTTCTATTTGCGGTGTGCTTTGGACATGAATGAATTCATTCTGATTTAGAATTCATGAGGAAAGGGTGGCAACATATTTCACTAGTCAACAGGGCCCATCTCATGTGCTTTTTCCAAACTCTCTTTTGCTAATGTCTTACCTGGCGCTAATTCATACAGATGCAATACAAGTTTGTTCATCTGTGTCTGTTTATGTTTCATTTTTCCCAACAGGTCAGAGGCAGAGATATATTCACCCCGGCTCAAGTGGGATTTGACGAGAAAATCCCTGTACACCAAAAGGGATGAAGAACAAAAAAAGGAATTGTATTGAGTTGAGAAATATATGGGGAAAGATTGACTCCATTATAATTCACTCTCCTAACAGTAAAGGGTAGTCTTCTGTTATCCACAGTAGATAATTTTTTGCTTAATTTAAGTATGTTTCTTTTTCAAATCTTTCAAGTTTGTCTAACCTTTAAGGAACACTTATGATTCTTTCAGTTTAAGCTGTTTTCTATTTCCACACTTGTATAAGAAGGGGGTCATCAAAATTCCCTGCAGCGTCATAAGTGTATCCTTTTTTTAACTTCCCTCCAGTAAAGTTAAGTGGTGGCTTATTGGTTGGTTCTTATTTGTCAATCGTAAATTCCTTCCCGAGAGTGTTTTCATACCAGGAGGTATTCACAGTCAAAGAAGTGTTTCATTCTCCTGTTGTCTGGCTTTGGCAACATCAACAATACACCTTATTTTAATACACACTTGCCAAAGTAGATAAACTATAACAAAAATGTTCCATTTGGCACGCCCTGAGAGAATGTGAAACTTGCCTGTGACAAAGTGTGTCAAAAACCTTGCATCTGTTATCATATTGTAATATTCAGGATTTATTCGAATTACGGTTCTATATAAAATTATGTACCTATATTACATATTATAACCTTTTCACCCACTTTAAAAGAAACTTAGCTTATTTGATGCATTGTGTAATCCTGGAAAGAATACCATTTTAAGAACATATTCTAGAGAGATGAATAAATGTTCTGTCATCCAGCCTGAGCGCCCAGTCCCTCTTTCTCCACCAGCCTGTCTGTCTTTCTGTCTATTGCTCAAACTGTTTCTCCAATTTGCCATTATGTCACATCTTCCATATGATATTCCACTAGCAAATTTAAATCGTCCCAAAACCAAGTCTCACCCCTTCCTGTCCCCATCATGTGGAGACTCCTCTGTTGTCTTTGATGAGTCTGGCTTCCATCTAATCAACAAAGGCAAATTAGAGGAAACAGCCCTTTTTATCAGTCTTAATATGTTTGATGGCTCATTAAAAACCATTGGTTCCTTGGCCTGTGATGCGATAGCTGCTCATCCCGGGAGAAGAGTGAATCAGTAAGTTTCTAATCTTCTTCCGATTTTTCCTCATCCCTTGCATGCATATTCTTGTGCAGGGAAATGAAGAAGGGTCGATTTTCGTGATTTCTTCTGACTTGGTGCAGAACAAAGGGGCTCTGTAAAAATGCCATTCTTTTTGTCCTGAGTCACATGGGACGTTGCTAATTTATCCTTTTGATAGTTCCGTTTTGTCTGAGGCCCTGTGAGTGCTCCCACACCGGGTCTGGAGGCTGCGGGGTCAAGAAAGGAACAACATCAATAGTGCTTAATGCTCCTCTGAGACTGTGGGAAAACTTTTCATGTGTTTTCGTTTTATAAATGACGGTACAAGTAACAACTTAGGGGACAGGAGACTTTAGAGACCTTCAAAGCAACACAACATAAATTTATTTAACGAAGCCTTCCTGTTAAACCTGTTTAAACTTTTAAACTTTTACCGCAGTGAAAAGCAATTTATTCTTAAACTAGTTTGTATTTCAGTGTAATGGGAGAGAATTATCTATAAATGTTCTCAATGTTTTATGAAGTTTGTTTATCTACTCAAAATATTTCTTGGTTGAAAAAAATATATATGCATTTTAAATTTTCTTTCAAATAAAAAGTCTGAAAAAAGTCTGAAAGATCTGAAAGTCTGAAAGAAAAATAAACATATAAACATAACACACATACATTTGGGTGGTTCACAAATACAACGTATATGAGACCTTTTGTGTGTTTTAAAGTTCAAGCCTTACATTTTAGTAAGAGCTTGTCTCTTAAAACTGATTTTAATTTTTATTTTTTACATACAATATTTACAAAGCATCAATACACAACTACACCCATTAACACAAAAAGTAACCAAAGGTATCTAATTCTGTGCTTTCATTGTGCATTCTCCCATGAGAGACAATTAATATTTAAATTGTTCAGTTCCTTATAGATGGATTTGTTTGCCTCTGTTCTTTTACTGTAACTGACTCTTTTAATTCTTGCAAATATATAAGGCTGTATGGGGTCTGATCCATTTTACATTTGAGAAGTTTGTGTATTTAAAACACAAAGCAATAACTTGCCAAACTAAAACAACAAAAAAGAGGTAGCTTTCTCATACGTCTTTCTGCTAATGATTTCATCATTTCTTTTCTTTCCCTTTTTCTTCTCCTTAGTGCGTCTTCTCCTCTGGGTGGGTTGATAAATGACAGCTGCTATTATATGAGTTTTGCAGGTCTAGCAGAAAAATGAACTTGAAAGTAGTAGCAAGGTTGGGAATGATGCATTCCCACTTTGTAAATTTTGCCCCATCTTGACAACAAAAGCAGGTACTATACAACATTATGGCAGGATGTTTTTTTTCTGCAGATTCAGCAAAGACAGAAAAGGCTATTATGTAGTAGAACAGACTAAAGGTTCCGTATAGGTATTCCTGTAACTGACAACCCAATAGACTTCTTCAAAGATCCAAAAAGCAGTGAAATATATACAGTGTATATTAACATATACAATTGTGACGCGAAATAGAGAACACATATGTAAACTTTGAAGTTTAGCAGTAAACTGACCCAGTTTCCAATGTACATTTGGTGGAGTGTAATGTAAGCTCGATCAGCATTTGGACAGAGTTGGAAGACCATCTTCCAGCATGTGCTGCTTCAGCACCTTGGACAGTGGCTTTACTCAGCATGATTCCTTTACAGTTCTATATAAGTTTCTCTCTATAACCTGAGGGTGCAATATTTTCATAGATAAATTGCAAAATAAATTGGTAAGATATCCCATGTCCAACTCCCTGGAAGTCATAAAAAATCTTTCACTTGAACCTTAATTCAGCTTATTCAAAGCATTTACATTGCGAGCATCAGGGCCAAGGTGGTTGTTATTCTAGCATTAGACTTGCTAAGCCATGTATTTGAAAACAGAGACACTGACACTAAAACAGAGACATTCTTAATAATTTGAGCATCGTGTTCTACTGATGCCTGACATTTATCCTCACCGTACATCTAAAGAAACAACTTTACTGATTATCTCTCACATCACCCTAAATAACAAGAGGAAATACCAACACATACTTCTGTATATAGTTGTATGAGTCATAAGCCCTGACATTTCTAAGCAGATTTAAAGTTAACACTCCATCAAAGGAAACACAAAAAGCATTACTTACCTATTCTGAATCACATCAAGTACTGTTTACTGTTTTTTTAATCACAATGTAAAATATGGTTTAGAGCAAAGAATTGCTTTTAGATTCTGATATAAAAAGCACTTGGATAGGGTCAGTTCAATATCAGTTTGACATCAGCAGGTAAAACACAGGTACACTTGTAAAATGGCTGTCACTGAGAAGCACTTTTGTTTTAAAAGCGAATACAGTTCGCAGAAGCTGTTCAACAACACTCTCCCATGGTCAACATTCTATTGATATCTCAGCATGAAACAAGCCCCAACAGCAACAGAGGCATCGACCTGCCCCAGTCCCCTCCTGCGCCAGGAGGTAGTGAAGTAAGAGAGCAGGAGGAGATGAAAGGCTTTTTATTTGAATAGTCACAATGGAAAGTACTGAACTAATGGTCCGGGTTCCTGAATTTGATTATATGGAAGAGGGAGCACTGGTTTATAAGAGAGTAACGAAAACACACAAAAAAAATTTTATACATCAATGTAATTTATTTTGTAAATAGTAGTTATAATATGTATGTTAAGGAATGTATATTTATGATGTATCAATGTTGTGTTTCCCGCCATTCTTTTCCCAAACCTTTAAAGAATTTTTTTTTATTTTAATGCGTGTGGTTTTTATGACCTCAAATTAATTGGAAGACTACATTGTATATCTTTAAAAATGTATCTGTCGCATTAACTTTTAAGATGAATCCTTTAAGGGAAAAAGGTGATTGGAATGATAGTATAATATCTAATGAAGACAATAAATCTACAGCATATCTTTAAATTAACTTATGTCTAAGCTTACACTTGCACATCAAAATAAATATTTCGTTACACTAAACCCAATAATAATCCATAATAATTGATCAAACTTAAGAACATGCTCCTGTAGCTTGTGATTACACATTTGGGACACTATTCAGGAAACAAATCTTCTGATCTCATGCAAAAACAAACTCTACCATGTTAACTTACCCTACTTAAACTTTAACCAGGACTGGGCTCTATAACCATATGAAAGATTCTTTTTGGCAGCAAGAAGAAAAAATGGGTTGGGTGCACCAAGGGATAAAAAGTGTCAAGAGCCATCCCAATTTCCTGACCTGAAAATCAGTGTGATGAACTGAAAAAGAGGGTGAGAAGGACCTGGAGAAATATACTATCAAAAATATCAAAATGAGAAACAATGCAGATTTTTAATGCCTTCTGGGTTTATATTTACCAAGAGTGCCAATTTGTCACGGTTTCGCGTGGAGAGAGAGACCAGATGCTGGCAGAGGAGTAGTTTCCAACAATTGTTTTTTAATAACAACAGAAAGCACCCACAATGGGGAAAACTGTAACATAAAATTCAAAACAAAACTTCTGAAGAGGGGCAAAAACAAAGAACAAAACATAGGTCTTAACTCACAGGCATGGGAGAAACAGGCACGGAGAGAAACAGGCACATCAATACGAACATAACATAACAATACAAAGCATTACAAACAAACCAGCACAGAACAGCAAACACAAGGGCTTTAAATAGGGAAACATAGGAAGGGATAACAACATGAGGGCAGGTGTGGGGAAAGAAACACTGATGGGACTATAGACAGGACAACGAGGGGGGCCAGGAGACAAGACGAGAGAGCACATGGCATGACAAACATGACCAAGAGAGGCAGATTCATGATACAATGTTAGTGAAGGGCAATGTAAATAATACAGAGTGCTATTTTGACTATTTTGTTTGACAGCGCTTCCACAGTTGTCACCCTTAAAACACTGATTTGATGATAACAACAGTAGCCTACATTATACAAATATTACATGACTAAATTATTACTCATGAGTTAAAAGTTGTTTTAGAATTTTGCTGTTTTTTTCTTTCAGTTTACCAGTATTACTTAGCATAGTAAAATGCCTTCCACCATTAATGGCACCGTTGGTAAATCTTTTATTAGGTTTAACAATTTGAAATGTGGGAAATCCCATTTGCATTAAAACGAGTACCATGAATTTACTTTTAGGTCTGACGATGTTTGGTAATATATGAACAGTCCTATCTAATCAATGAAGAATTTTGCTAGGTCCTTTAGTTGATCACATGGTTATCCCTCTTCTTCAGTACATCACAAAAAATTTCTATAGGGTTTCCGTCGGGGAACTGGGATGGTTTTACATATGGTGAACCGATGTGCTTTTTTTACCTGTTACTACTACTATTAAATTATGTCTTACCAGGGCAATCCCAGGGCAAGTGAAACAATTATCCTAATATTGTTTTTCCATAACAAAGTGATAATAGTCTGATGAAAGACACTTGATAAAGACATCTATTCTGAGAATTTCAGCAATATTATTTTCTTATTCATTGTTGTCTTTAGCTGCTTTACAGTTGTTGTTCTATGTGGAAAGTAGCCTTTGTCCTGCTGCAATGTGATTGGACGGCTGCGTAAAAAGTGGCATTGATAGGCTTAGCGTTCTTCCCCATGTTGAATATTTTTCAACTCAGGGTACGTGACCGTTGTTAAAAAATCTTGGTTTAAAGATTGAAAAAAAGGTAAAGAATGCAGATTTCTTTAACAACTCATATTTACCAAATACGCCAATAATTGTGGAGGGCACTGTATTTACAGGGGTACTGGTCAAGATGATTAGCAGAATACAGAGAAGCACTCTGTTATCAGCTTAATCACACACATTATCAGTGAATAACATCTAAAATGTTTTGGTCAAAAAAGGTTGAATCATAGAAAAGAGCTGTAAAAAAGGCAACTGAAATAAAATTAACTAAAAGCTATACGGTTAAAGTATGCATCTGAAAAACAGCTATAGAAAGAAAATTAAACAGATCATTCTTTTCTGTTTCTGAAAAGATGAGGATCTGGGTTCTCAGATTGGTAAATTCTGAGCCTCTGTAATGTATGAGGGTTGAATTATAAAAGCTTTTCATACAGGGTTCTGATCTGTTCACATAATCACTATAATAAACTTAGGCTCTGTGGTCCAGATGTATAGGATAGAAGAGCTTTTTATGAAACCCTCTGAACTTCAAGAGCAGCCCTAGATCTCCTGCTGGCTGAGCATTTTTATCTCATTGTATTTTATTGCACCAAGCATGTCACATGTTCTCTGGTGATAAAAATGTAGTTATTTGTGTTGTCATGTAGTGGAAGAGAGATAAAGGTGTGCATTCGTGTGTGAGTAAGAGAGAATGCCAGTAGAAATGCCTCAAACAAAAGGGAAACATCCAATTGAGTTGCGTTTTATTCAACAAAATATCCTGCAAGTCAAACACAAAATTAATTAATTTCTGGCAGAACTATGCACATACACTGATAATAAAATATAAAACTGTGCAATGTTAACAATTGGAAAGGTTAAAATACAGTGTCCTTCACATATATCACTCCAAAAGCTACAAGACTACAAACGTAAAGTGACAGATACAACTAAATATATAAAAACGTATACCAACATTGACACACATTTGAAAAACTGTTATCCATTCAGGCTGCTCACAGGGACAAAGGTATTCATATTTTTATGACAGAATACACAATATTTACTTGGTAAAGTATAATGCCGAATGTAAGATATATTACACATTTGACAACTAAACAATTAAGATCTATTTATAGCAATGTTTAATTACAAATGTAAATGTCAACTGGATTGTTGCCTTAACTCTTCCTGCATATCTAAACGTGCTTTGCTTATATTTATTTATTTGTTTTTTCCTGTCCTACCATCTCTCCCAAACCAACTACTGCCATAATAGAATTTATAATAGAATTCATTCTCTCATCAAGCATGTATAAATAAAGGATGCTGCAACCTTGTCTGACTTTCCCCACATTCCGCTTGCAGGGGGATATTGCAGGCCAATATTCTTATTTTTCTCTGTAAAGAAAGATGTATCATTCACAAGGAGTCAGGATTTTTTTCCCTTTTACATTAAAGTGCAAAAGATTTCCACTTGAGAAACAAACTATATGATCTTTTGCTGCATTTGTTGTTGAATTTCATAATCATTATGTTCATCATATGAGTATATTGTATGTGTGTCCTCATTTATGATTCATCACACCTCATATGTACAAATATATACTTTATAAAAATATTTTGTGATCCAGAAATATGTCATATGTGTATTAAAAGAGCATGGGTAAACTATATTAGTTCTTTTGTTTTTGTAGATAATGGAGGTTTAAATTAAAACCACTTCACAGAACAGTGTCAGAATTTGCTTGGGTAATTAAACCAAATACAAATTGCCTTCGAGTATTCTTGTTTCCCTTTTGTAAAACCTACATTCTAATATTGCACATTATTTTTATTTTTTATATGTTGAAATTAAATCTACCTAAATATACATGCACTTTGAAAAGTGCTTTTATTTAATAATAAGTGTCTGAATGCTGATTTTAAAGCATGCAGGACTGTCCGTCTAATCAGATTTTTTACTGAACAGGGGAATCTCTCGTTCAACAGGGCTTTACAGTTTCTAAGAGGATACAAAAGCTTTTATTTTTGAAATAAGGTCATCCATACCAAGAGTCTTTTCGACAAGTGTGTTCTGTTGGCCTGGGTAAGGGCAGGTTCCCTGAGTGTTGATAAAACCCTGTCAAAGACTGACATTGTGGATAAATGTAGTCCACACACTCTGCCCCTCCGGCGTTGCAGTGAATAGAGGTACAGCATGTGTGAAAAACGACATCTCTCCTGGATTCAGCTCCCTCTGTTTTATATATCACTGTCACATTCATTCCTTAACCTTCATTGGTTTTTCCTTATCCCTGCCATCTATTTAAGCTTCACATCTTTAATAATCATTATTTTCCTGCTTGTCTCCATTCACTTTTAAAATAGTCTTAAATAACGCAAGCTCATCTCCCTGCAAACCCGCATATTATATGCTGCCTGCTGGCATTCAGGTGACAGTCCCATACCTGACCAATCAAATTTTTCCCAGGATGGGTTTTCTGTGCTCCGGTCAGAAAGGGGTGACTCATTGTTACGTAAACTGTGGACATGGCCAATAGGCAGCCCAAGGCATTTCCTCTCTGTCTGTCTAGTTGTGCATGAGTAAAAGCAACAGACACTATTACAGGTACACACATACTTGTTATATTTAAAATTTCTGTCATGCTTAAGTATTTTGAGATTTTTATGCTTTCTACCTAAATCATGTACATACCAGACATTCTAAAGAAACCCCCAAGAGCACTTGCAGTGTAAAAAAAAACAGGAGAAACACAAACTAGAGCCTGTTACCTTAAATGTATATAGTACCTATACAAAATGAAAGTCAGTCCTAACAAGGTGTTTGCATGAGTCAGCAGGGAATAGCTGAGAAATGTCAAACAACTGTCATTTCAACCAAATTAAGGTTAGCTTGGGCCAATGCACATCAGTGTTTGGTCGAAACCCATCTGATGATACTATTTACAGCAAGAGCAAGAAATTCAAGCCCTCTGAGACAGACCACAAACTCAAATCATCCCTATTATATTACACTTACTTTTAGTAATGGCTGAAATGTCTACTGGTTAAATTCGGGTTTGAAATCTTGTACTATACTGTAGTATAGAACTAGCCAAGAGGGCCTGCTGTTTTCCAAGTTGTGATGGGAAAATAACTGATCTTCTGATGACTGTCGATGATTAAATCGAGTATTCCAGGGAGCAATGTAGTATTTTAAGAAACCCAGTTTCAATGTTATGTCTCTTTAAATGAAATTTTGTTGTATGAATTGTTTTAAAGAGAGCTCAACCCTACTGTACGTGTTCATAAATCTTATATTTATTAGTTTGTCACATATCCAACATTCCTGTGTCATTTATCCCACCTAAGAGGTCAGTGACACAAACGATCATGGATTCGATGGTTCAGCCAGATATTTACACAGTAGAAAAATCATGGCTGAGGCAATAATAAACAAAGTACATTCATAGTATGTGCTAACTTTTTAAAAAAAACTAGCAATGAGCAATATACAGCTGTGGAAAACTTAAAATTTTGTGAATTTTCTTTGAACAAATATATATCCTTTTTTTTTTTAAAGAAAACTGGAGAAACAGGTGAAAAGAAAAAAAAGTGCTCTCTTTGTTTTCAATACAGCAATAATGTTGTTAAGTAATATTTGTACAATACACATATTTAGGGAAAGTTACAAGTTACAAAATTAATATGATAACCTCATATCTTTTAAATTGTTTATCTGTCTTGTAATGCTGTCTGTCTTTCACATTACTGTTGGATGACTTTATGTCACTTCTGAGGTTTGATTTTGTTGATATTAAACAGAGTGTAATGAATGGCCACATTACATCTAAATTAGGATTAAGTAAAAATTTGTTAATGTAAATAGAATTGTTCATGTAAGCTAATGCATCAACTGTTTAAAAATACAATCTTTGGGTAAGGTGTTACTACCCATGCTATTTTAAACTGTAATGAGATGAGAAATAAATCTGTTGTTTTTTGCTTTCTTTGTGATTGTAGCATACACCCAGCTACACACTAGTATCAATGCATGAGCCCTTGGTCCCACACACACCGTGCATCTTAGATGCTTCAGGTGTGGAATGACATGTAAAAGGCTCTCTTGGAACGGAAGGTCCTACAGAAAGAAAAGCTTCCCAGAATACCCCATCTTTAAGGATGAAAGGACATGGCACATCCAGAGGAGGAAGTGGACCAGAAAAAAACCTTTCTTTCTGAAAGAGATGGGCTTAAGTTCTCTGAGATGTTGGACAGCACTGAAGAGGAGAGGGTGAACATGCTAACTCCAGCTCTGTGAAGGCGGACATGGTCAGAAGATGAAAGAAGACTGGGTTCTTGGATCCCTGTTATTGGATTACGCAACATGGTTTGAACTCAAAAAACTCCTAAGGATTTTATTAGAGCTCTCCTGGGAGTAAAGGTAAAGCCAATAGAAATCGTGTATGGTTGAGTGGGATTGTTATACGACACATACTGTAAAAAAGAACCATAAAAACAATCTTTGAGCATGTTAAAAGCTGTACTGAATAAAAGATTTATACACCTATAGTCATGTAGGAAGAACATAAATGCATGACATGGTACCAGTATTGCTTGGATTAAGTAAACAATAAAAACTGTAATTGATTCAAATACAAAATGTCAATAGGGCTTTATAGTTCAACTAAATTTAATTGAGCAGAATAATCAAACTTAGCTAGGTTGTCATTCACATAATCATTTGCACTGTAGAGAGATTCACTACTGTGCAACAAAACAAAACAATAATGCTTAACCTTTTTTCTGCACCTGGATGACAAGTCCACAGCTGAGAGAAATAGATGAGTTTCTCTTGTTTTTTGACTGCATTAGATACACTGCAGTCGGATTTCATTTTTCCTAAACTGAGGCTATGTAGTGCAGTGGTATTCAAATCACTGTGGTGATTACTGTCATTGGTAGGCTGGGAGTCCAAAGAGCTCTGGTCTGAAATCTTCCATGCTTCTGAGTACCAATGTGGCCTCCTGGGTGAGGCTGCGGTCCAGATTATCGTCTGGGATCATCACTACCTGCATCCTGGCGGCCAGGCCTGCTCTTACCCCATTTGGAGCATCTTCAAACACCAGACACTGTGGAGGCAGAACCGACACCAAGTATTTAAAAAATGCATTTGTACACTCATAGTTTTACCATGTTAATATAAGTTCTTTACATTTTCTGCATATTTATATGAAATGTATTTTTATATGCATAATATTTATAAATAAACAACTTTCCATTTGCATAGGGTGGAAGTAGCTAGATCTAGATAGGATGGCAACACACATATGATACTAGTAAATATTTCTAGTAAAAATGTGCAATGAACGAAATACAATCCACATTGATAATGTTTTCTGGATACTTTTACAGACTACAACAGTACATTTTACTTACATTAATCACAAATAAGCCAAATATACAGGAAATAATAAGCCTAGCTGATATTTTAGTTAAAATAAAATCCATTAAACAGTCAACAGGTTCTATCTGTTAACAATAAACAAAGTCTTAACCATCTTTCCTCTAATCACATACACGAACAAAACAAAAAAGGTACTTGAGTTGAATGAATGGGCCTAATTGAGTGAAGCTCGTGAGAAAGTTGTACCATGAGTGGAAGCAGCTCACAAAGACCAGCGGAAGCACCGAGCTCCCTTTTGGAAAGCTTAGCTAATTCCCTTATACCGAGGGCGCAATTACTGCCCCTAATTACCCATAAAGGCTGGCAAATGACCCATAATTACTAAAGCATGCATTTTCGTGTAAAGAAGGGAAATAAAAAAGCTGGAAGACAAAAGCTCAGCGCAGCAGCCAATTGTGTGCTTTTCACTGTCAGCAATTTAGAGTGGAGCATCTTGTTGGATTAGAAACGGTCCAGAACATCTAACACTTGAGAGATTCAGTAATTAGTCATAGCTAACGTATGAGAAGGCTTAAGATTCACACATCACTTGCGCAGACAGCTGGGGATGAGAAGGTGAGACGACAGTCTCAAACACCTCCAATTAAGAAAGTGAATCAGCATTCAACAGTCAGATTTGCTTCGCACTTCAGAACATGGAAAAAGTTAAAAGGTATACACTGTCTAAGTTCGAAAGGAAACCGCTTTAAAAGCCCATTTTATGGCCTATACTTCTAGGCATCATGAGAATAGAATGAATTTGAATAAAGTCCAAACAAAACATGCTTTTTGTTATTTATGCAGATTTTAAAGAAAAGGGTGCCATAAAACAGGCACATATATGTCGTCCCATGATTTCCATGAAGTTTCAGTTACTGCTCATGTGTATGAAATATAAAGAGTGTGAGAAAATTATGATAGTTTTTTTTTAGAATTGTCAATCTCTAAAATATTTTTTGTGTTGAAATTATAAGCAGCTTAAAATATTCGTATACATGAGGGGGCTTTTTGAGAAAAGTTGAGAAACACTGCTTTATTTGGTCACATGAAATGCTCAAAAAGTGTACATCATTAATTAATCAACAATATTTTTTATTTAGTTTTGGAAAAATTCTATATACTCTAAGGAAAGTTATAAGCCTTAGAAATCAGAGATGTGGTGCGAAGAGAACCCAATTGCAGGCAAGGATGGAGATAAGGCAAAAACATTAATGCACAAAATAAAAACCCACAATGGGGAAAAGACAAACAAATGAATTCACAATGCGTAACAAAATACTTCTCATGAGAGGGCTCACAAATAAAACGAAAAACGCTCACAAATAAAAACAAAACAAAACTAAAACAAGGATCTGACAACATACATGGCATGATAGATCACAGTGGGCACATGCACTTAAGACATGTAAAATGAGCAAACAAATTCAGAAGACATGGCCTTATATAGGGGAACATATAGTGAGATAACAACACGGCCAGGTGTGGGGAATGAAGCACTGATGGGAAGCTAGCCGAGACAATGAGGGGGCACGGATGAGACTCAAGACAAGAAGAAACATGGCAAACAGTAGCCACGTGCTTCCACGGATAACAAAACAAGCACAAGATTTGATTCTGTCATGACTCTGCCCACAAATACTTAGACAAAAAGGACCGGATCATGTCCAAAGGTGTTTCTTGATTTTGATAAAAATTTTGATTCTGCTGATCTTTTGCGTTTAAGAGATCACTGAGGTATTTCATCCAGAATTTAAAAAAAATAAAACAATACAGTTTTTGGTCAATTTTTTTTGGTTCAGTTTAAAAAAAAAGCTAATGTAAAACATTTACTGAAAAGATCTTCGTAACAACCCATAACATTTTTTTTAAATGTACTTCTTTACGTTAACATAGTTGCACATTATGTAAATGATATGTATTTATTTACTCTAAGGGTGAAAACACTGTAGTGCATGGTATGTATCTATAGTTTCTAAACAAATACTAAAGTATACATTATACTAAAGTCATTTTTAAATAAACAAATATATTACTATTGTATAGTAAGGGAACTCATTTTATTTTTTAATTGCATTTCCCACATAAACACATTAAACTGCGGATTGTTTTTGAAACACTGTTTTAAGTGCACACAGTGCGATAGGCAAACCTCATTATCGGCAATGTACCAGCTATATTTTGTTTTTTATTTGTTTTTGTTTTTTATTTGTATATCTTATTTAAACCAATCAGGTATTTTATTAAAACTTCTGTATCAAATGTAAACAGTTAATATTCACAAATGCAAATACTAAAATTACTGTTGAAAATTATTAACAACAAGCAATATGTTGTTTTGCTTTTCGTCAGACTAACTGTACTGAAATTGAACGCAACATTGACTTAAAAACCGAGATGCGTGAATTTTGTGTACCGTTACACTCCTTGTACACTAAAACTTAATTTAAGAAAAGATAGAAACGGATTTTATAGGGTAACGTACTCGGTTACTAACGTAACCTCTGTTCCCTGAGATACGGGAACGAGTACTGCGTCGAAGATGCTATGGGGAAAACTCCATTTTCCTCCTGAACTGAAGCCTTTTTCAATAACGCAGTGTAACTGCACAGCCATTGGTTCGTGAGGTGAGAAATGACAATCTAAAATGGCTCGGCAGCGGAGCTGCATGAACCTATGGCGAAGAAGCACCTCAATACCTGCCAAAAGGGGCGTGGTATTTGGCTACATAAGCAGGCACTTCGCCACAGGTTCTCAGATCCTTTTCCTTCAGCGACACCTGTTGTTTCGCTACAAGCCTTCGCTCTCAAACGCCGCTGTTGGACACGCCCCCGCAGCGAATCCTTACCGCTCTGCTCGGCTGACTTGCTGCCTTCTGTGCCGTTTCAGCCCTGCATCAGCAGCGGTTTCATAAAAGAGATTTCCTGCCGCTATCCGGCGGTTTCTAAAAGAGCTTATTTCCAAAGAGCAAATTTCTAGAGCATTTCCAGTGGCGTTGTTTCAAATGCCGCGACGTTTCTGTCGCACATGCAGAGCTTCTCTGCATGGTGCTGACGGACATAAGGAGTGTGTCTCATGCCTGGGTGTCAACCACGCATAAGCCGCTCTGACCGGGACTGACTCAATCAATCAATCAATGAATCTTTTATTTGTCACAGACACTGTTACATGCCGTGAAATGGCACCCCTCCGACCATAAACACATATCACATTCAAGGGAAGACAGATCGGAGAGGTAGTAAAGAGAAAAAGGAACAACATGATACACAAGGAAAGTTGGCTCAAAAAAATAACCCCTCTCAGACTGTCCTTCAGTAGGGCATTGTGAGACCAGGGAGACAAAAAAAGCCTTAGCATTAAGCACATAAACTGGACATGACATTGCAATGGGGAGGGGACAGGGAATGTTGAGGTGTCCAATGTGGGCAACAGCCATCTGCCCCTGCAGCTATGAACAGCACTGGATCCAGACCCGCCTGTCCACACCAGTGGTGAAAAGCATACGAAGGCGTGGGATACGGGTAGAGGTAGTGATTGTCTATCTGTAGCTGTGTACGTATGTGTGTGTGCGTGCATGTGTGTGTCAGTGAGTCTGTGAGGCCTGAAAATCCAGTCCACAACAGATGTCCTTGGAATGGGTAGAGGAAATCAGAGCGTCTCGTTATCTTGTTCTCGTGGAGGTTCTTTGTCTTCAGAACAGGCCTTGGCCAAGGCCATCCGAAAGGGTTGAAGCCGAAACAAAAGATTCTTCTTCAAATTTAGTACCATATCTGCTAGTTTCCGCAAGTATCTATTGTCCAGCACTGGTCGCCAGGTCAGCCAAATTCTGTTGCACAGTTGCATAGTTGGGGCTTTGAGCATTGACCGCTTTTAACAATCGTCGATACCATAGTTTCCCAACTAATCCAATCGGCAGAATCCCTGTTACCAAAGTTCCGAATAGGTAAATATCTTCAATATCCTTCAGGGACAATGTCGCCAGGCACACGATGCGCCACTTCTCCCACCTGTCCATCATGTATCCAGCTGCTAATGTTCCTGCAGGTCAGTTGGATTCCCCCGAACCCAGGCTTCTCGTCGAGAATACGGTGTCAATTGCATTCAGAGACCAGCTAATCAAATCCATTATTCCTCTTCTGTTTCGAGAGCAGGGCAAAGAGAGTCTCAGAATAGATAAACAAGACATAGCAATCATAGCAAGGAGAGATAAGGGAAGGAGAAGGAAAAGATGCGACCGCCTTCGCCAAGAGCCAAACGAGAAGGGTCCCCACAGTGACTGTCCTCACTGTGGTGACTTAAGTCTCGCTTCTGTGCGCTCGCGGATAGCGTTCTTTTCAGAGCGCGACCGCGCCCTTCCCTCTTATGAGTAAGAGAGAAAGAAGCAGCGGGCAGAGCGTCTAAGCGCACGGCGCAGAGTGAACACACGTCGGTTCAAACCCCGCGTGCTTTACTCTCGCCACATAATGATGAGCCTGTTCTTTTTTCCAATTCAGATCTACATCCCTCTGTTAATGCGAGTGATGTGATCTCATTTGGAGTGAGTCAGTGCGATGTGATGGATGACAGTATGTCTCTTGCTGCCTCAGACGTCGAGGACATAACGGGCTCGCCGCTGGACCCCGCCCCCTTGCCGTCTGCACAACCCAGCGCCGCCAGCACGGGCACAGACGCCGAATTACTCCGCGTTTTGTCTAAAGCTGTTGAGGAGCTGGGATTGGAATGGTCTCCACCTGAGGAACCCATTCACAGCCGATTGGATGAATGGTTCCTTCCGGGGCGCCAACAGGCCCCTTGTCAACGAGCTTCTCCATTTTTTCCTGAGGTGCATGATTAGATAACTAAGTCTTGACGTGCACCCTACTCGGTGCGTGCGCGCACTTCTTCATCTACCCCTACTTTTGTGGGTGGTGCTGAAGAAAAGGGTTATGAGAAGCTTCCTCCCTTGGACGAGGCTATGGCTGCACATCTCTGCCCGCCAACAGCTATTGGTTGGAGGGCAAAAGTTGCTCATCCTTCTAAGCCATGCAGGACCACATCAGCTCTTGCTAGACGGGCCTACACTTCTGCTGGGCAAGCAGCATCAGCACTTCATTCCATGCAATACTGGTTGAAGCCGAAAGTACCATCCAGTGCCTGGCGTCAGGGACGTCTCCATATCAAGGTAAGTCAGGCTTGTGTTACAGCCCTGACCTTTTGGAGGTACCCTCTTTGGATGAAACAAGGCATAGCCCTGGACACAGTGTGCAGGAGGAAGGTGGTATCAACAGACGCCTCCAACTCAGGTTGGGGAGCTCTATGCGAGGGCAGACCTGCCTCCGGCCTGTGGTCTCCAGAGGAAGGTCGCCTTCACGTCAACTGCTTAGAGATGCTAGCAGAGTGTATGGGCCTTCATTCCCTCCTGCCAGACCTCAAGGGACACCATGTCTTGGTTCGCTCGGACAGTATGACAGTAGTGTCCTATATAAATCATCAGGGCGGTCTTTCCTCAAGTCGACTCTTCACTCCGGTGGAGCATCTTCTGGAATGGGCCCAACTCAATTTACGTTCCCTTAGAGCAACACATGTACCAGGAAGACTGAACATGGGTGAAGACATGCTGTCTCGGAGCAATGTCTCCTCAGAGGAGTGGAAGCTCCACCCTCAAGCAGTTCAGGACATATGGGAAAGCTTTGGCAGAGCAAGAGTCGATCTCTTCGCCTCAGAAGACAACTCTCATTGCCAAATTTATTTTTCAAAGACCCACGATACATTGGCCCATGACTGGCCCAATCTCCTCTTGTATGCGTTTCCTCCAGTTGCACTGATTCCACAAGTCATCAGGCGGGTAAGGGAACAAAAACACAAAGTCCTGTTGGTGGCACCCTTCTGGAGGAACCAACATTGGTTTGCGGATCTGTCGCAACTCTCTGCAGTCCCCTGGCCGATCCCCCTGAGACGGGACCTCCTTTCTCAGGCAAACGGTACGATTTGGCACCCCCAACCCAAGTTATGGGCGCTGTGCCTATGGCCAATGGATGGGAGCCTGAGAATCTCCCTGAGAATGTCCTGAATACGATATCTCAGGCCAGAGCACCATCTACAAGACGACTGTATAGCCTCAAGTGGTCTGCCTTCTCCACCTGTTGTACAGCTCACAGTACAGATCAAAGGTCCTGTGACATATCCACGATACTATCCTTCTTACAGGAGCTATTGGATAAAGGACGCTCCCCCTACACACTCAAGGTGTATGTGGCAGCCATAGCAGCATACCACACCCCTATTTGTTGCCAATCTGTGGGGAAGAACAACTTTGTAATCGGTTTTCTTAAAGGTTCTAGAAGGCTCAAACCTTCTCGTCCCATTACTATTCCTTCATGGGATCTGCCAACGGTGCTGAGGGCCTTAAAAAGTCCTCCCTTTGAGCCGCTGCAATCCATTGACCTCCGTGCTTTAACGCTCAAGACCGCTTTGCTGTTAGCGTTAGCTTCAGTAAAACGTATGGGTGACTTACATGCACTCTCTGTGAGTCCAACATGCATTGAGTTTGGGCCTAATGACTCTAAAGTCGTCCTTAAGCCAAGACAGGGTTATGTACCTAAGGTACTCTCGACTCCCTTCAGAGATCAAATTGTTACTCTCTTGGCACTTCCTCCCTCAGAGCAAGATCAGGATTTTAGCCTACTTTGCCTGGTAAGAGCATTAAGAAACTACATCGAGCGCTCTGCCCCTTTCAGGCAGTCGGAGCAGCTTTTCACTTGCTTTGGTGGCCGGACCGAAGGGTCCCCGGTAACAAAGCAGAGGTTATCCAAATGGATTGTTGAGGCTATTAGGTTGGCATACTCCTCCTTGGGTCTTCAATGCCCAATGTGAATAAGAGCCCACTCAACTAGAGAAATTGCCTCATCTTGGGCTTGGTCCAATGGGGTATCCATTGCAGAAATATGTGCGGCGGCTGGATGGGCTTCGCCTTCCACATTTGCAAGATTTTATAATTTGGATGTTCCGACTCTACAGACTCGGATCCTCTCGGTTTAAATGGATAGCCCATGAAGGCTATTATTATGGGCAGCATGCCCTTTGTATGCGCTCTTGACCTTAGAAGGAGTTCAAGGCTGCACATCTTGAGTCGATCACTATGGATCATTCTTGGCTGCTTATGGCCCCTTAATCCCTTTTGGCATTATGGCCAGTTGGTCTACTCAATAGCACGGTGGGATTGTACTGGTTCCCCATAGCGTCTTCGACGCAGTACGAGTGAAGTGTAGATAGGGAACGTACTCGGTTACTAACGTAACCTCTGTTCCCTGAGATATGGGAACGAGTACTGCATTGCTGGCCGTGCTATTAAGGACTCAGTTGTCGCTTCAGTAGAAGTAACCTGAGAACCTGTGGCGTAGTGCCTGCTTATATAGCCAAATACCACGCCCCTTTTGGCGGGCATTGAGGTGCTTCTTCGCCATAGGTTCGTGCAGCTCCGCTGCCGAGCCATTGGTTAGTCATTTCTCACCTCACGAACCAATGGCTGTGCAGTAACACTGCGTTATTGAAAAAGGCTTCAGTTCAGGAGGAAAAAGGAGTTTTCCCCATAGCATCTTCGACGCAGTACGAGTGAAGTATCGATAGGGAACCCATATTTATCCCGCATCCATGTTCTATACATGCATTAGAAATAAACATATATTATTTCTGCCACTATGGCACAAACACACGCGGCAAACTTAATGGCATAGATTTTAAAATGATGAAGAGATGATCTGACACAGTGAAGACCAGCGCTCTGGGATATGTCAGGGGCAAGATGACCCTATCTACTAGGCTACATCAGAGTGACTAAATCATGTGTTATGCAGGGTAGACACTTTACTGATGTAACACATACTGTTACCATGATAAAGAAATGATCCAAAAAACATCTCTTTAAATGATCTATTCCACTGAGATCCAAAGACCAGAATTTGTTTATGAATGTGCTCACACTGCATCATACAACATGCAAGGAATATCTTATTTCTTTCTCAATTCATTTAATAATTGACTGAATTTTCCTCATAAGCCTTTAAAAACATCATAGATATACAGCTGAGACAGAGACCTGCTACAGCTAGGCAATAAGCAATCTATTAAATTATACTTCATTCATGAGATCTGACAGTCATGCTGAAAATGCTTGTGACATGCAACCACAAATCAATGACTTCGCATTGGTTTCAAAAGGCTGTGGTCATTCAAAGTCCATCTGCTCCAGTAAGCAGCCAAAATGCAGACATGACGAAAACAGAGTTGAGATGAAAACAAGAAGCGAGAGGCGTGGGTGGTCATCGAATGGCTGGGCATGTGAGTCACACAAGTGACTGTATGTATGTCACATAACTGTGCACATGTGTTCTCTGTATAGTTATTATGTGAAAGTAAAGAAGACTATTAAAACCTTTCTGCAGAAAAAAAACAATTTGGTGGGCTAATAGCTGGCCTGAACAGTGATAATGGGTAATAGTTTATCATCCGTATAAAAGTAAAAAAAAAAAAAAAAGAGACACAACAAATCAGCCGACACTGAATATTTTAGGCCATATAACCCAGAACTATTGTATTATAACACTTCATTAATTGGAGAAATGCACTCTTTATCCAACATCACCTTGGCCTGAAAATGAAATGTAAAAATCTAAGGGAGGCTTCAAAGGTTAAAATCCATCTTGGTCCAATTATTTTGTTTTATAGATGACATAAAACATGTTTTTCTAAAGTTTTGTATTTAATGATAAAGTCTTCTCAGAAAAGGGATTTCTTTTTGTTTATCTATAAACATATTTTAAGAGATCAAATTAGATTCATTGCATTATTTTATATTTTGCCTAATCTTAAAACTGCATTTAACACCCAGCTTGGTCGTCTTCAGAGGGACATGGGTGGTGAATAAAGATCCTCAATAAAGTCACATACTTCACTTTTTCAGCCAACTCACACTCTTCATGAGGTCTTGAACTCAGCACACTCTCTGCAAAGCTGTGGGTTGATAAAGTGCTAGGGGGGATTCTGAAGAACTGCCTGGTTAAGAGAGATCCTAGTATAAGTCCAGCATGACATATACAACCACAGGCAAACCAAAATGCTTTAAAATAGACTTGAAATCAATGTCAACTGGAAATGCTTTGTTTGGTCAAACAATTACCTCTATGTTCGTAAAAAGGCGATAGCATGCCAAATTCATGATATTCAATACATTTATTTTTGCCCATTTTATTTAAATATATGTTAAAAATTGTACAGGCAACATAAGTTTAACATTATTTTCAAAATAATCACTACACTTATAACTACAAATTTGAAAGTTATTGCTTTTTTAACATGGCTTAGTTTGTTTGATCACATTTATACATTTATACAAAAAAAAATACCAATTGCTGGCCCAAAGGCTCATCATAGCACAACATGTTCGAGACGGCTCAATTCAAACATGACACTGGGCAGGAGTGTGGGAAAAAGAGGTCCAAGAGTTAATACCATACATACTTTTCAGAGACTTTAGCTTTTTTATTGCCCACCATTGCGTTATGCATTTAGCGATTTGTGCACCTGTGATATTTGCGATATTTCGATATAGTGCACAGCAATTGTTCTTTCTAAAATGAGTAACATTTTTGATTAGTTTAAATAAAGGAGCCTCTCAATTTCATTATATTTTGAAAAAAAATTATATTTTAAGCATCGCAGAAGACATTAGCTGTTGTTCATTATAATTGTAGGAGAATATTGTGCGGTTTTCCATTTTTGGGTACAACACCTTCATAGTGTCAATGTCAAAAGTTATGATATGGAAAACCACTTTCAACAACAGAATGGTATATCGCCTTCTCATTATTATTTAACAGACTACATGTTCTTAATCAACTAGACGATTGAGCAATAGACACTAGTGGATGTGACAGTATTACTTGTGGGTTGCTTCTCTTTGAACTTTTCCTCACATATATCACGTAATTAACATATTAATTTTTCAACTGTAAATGTATGCGATTAATTCTTAAACAACACAACAATTGCTCTATTATTAACCTTTGTGCTTTAATTATTTTATCCTAACTCTAAAACATCCTATCACACAGTTTTAGTTCCTTGCTCTTTAAGAGCCACCTTATCATACATCAGTGGACATGTTATTTCTCTTTAAAATGTTAAGATGCTTTATCGTAAACTTTAGAATTTGTAACTTTGAAAGAAATCAAAACATCTTTGGTTCTGATTTCTCTCAAATGTGCCTGATTAATCCAATTTTACTTTTTCAATATAAAAGGCAAGTCCCTAATGCAGCTTCCACCCTGTTCCCATAAGAACATAAACTTCTGTTCTAATATATTGAAATAATGTATGCCAAAGGACTGGACCCACCTTTTGTAAACATCCACTCGCTTCAGTTCACGGCTCAGCACTGAAGGCTATGAAATGTCTGCCTCTTCTAGAAAGAGGTGGTCCACTTCCTTGCCTCGGGTCACAATAGAGACAGATGACTGGGCATACATATATTACGCACATGCATGAGAGGGCTTCCATGCCTTTGGAGTGACTACTCAGTATTCACATCATGTTAGCCTTCCTCACATCACCATGTGCATGCGATGAAGTCCGACCAGAAAATCCTCTTTAAAGTCAGCCTCTAAAGCTGCTATACTGCTAGCCAATATGAACTTAAAACATTAGTTTCTCATTCAACAATTAATTGCTTTTCTGCATGGTGATCATTTGGTCCCATTTCTTGATATGTGCTTGAGACTTATCGATCCTGGGAAAGATCTAAACACGACAGAAAAACAAGTGTTTTTTTTTCAAAGGGAAACTATGTATTGACCATGTCCAAAGCGGACGAATGCACAATGGAGAGGGATTAATTTTTGATCTGAAGTTTCCTTTGAAGAGCAAGAACCCACATATATTATTGAGAGTATTCTGGTCTAGGCTGATGAACAGTCTGATATCACAGACAGACATTCATGCTTAGAATATTTCTCTTCGATATCAGTGTTCTAAAATGGCATTCAACACATTGGTTTTGTTCTGGCACTGAAAAAAAACATAATATTCACATTTCTTTACCTTATACACCCTTGAGCTTTGAACAGATATATAATCGGCAAGGTTTTTACCTTTTTTTTTTACAAGGTCTTAAGCTTAAAGAAAATTCAAAAGCAATGCCTGAACTGCTGACCTCCTAGAGTAACAGCTTCATTTGCACCTGCAATGTGCAAAAAAAAATTACTTTGCCATTAAGAAAATGTCATCTAGCATGAAAACAGAGAGAACAAAGTACATTTTCTTATAATTCTTTGCTAAAATAATTTTAGTTTTTAGTAGTTTAGTAGTTATTGTAGTTTTAAAGTTATTAAAATGTTGGGTTGCTGTTATGCCCCAGGGAATCTTACACCTCATTAAGTTAAATATTTACATTGTTAGATTTACAAATGACACTTGTCTTTATGACACTGTAATGTAAAGAAATCACATCTGGGACAATTTTTATAATGGCAGAGTATGGGTCCCTCATAAGTCTATGGGGAATTTCAGTTGGACCTAAACCATAGGGGTACATCTGGAAATCCATTGTAAGGTATGTTTTCACAAAACCTGCCAGACTCTTCAAATGTGGTGACTCACATGTTTGTACAGAATTCTCGCTCAGAATTACGATCCATCAATGTACCCTATTATTATTCTATGGATTTATCTTAAACCCCATTGTGAGGTATATTTTACAGACAATATGAAAATTTTTATAAATTCAACAAAATAAGAATTTTCATAATAAAGCATTTTATATTTATTAAGTACTTTCAAATAACATGTTAATGCTGCATTAAGAGTCAGGGGAGGACTTGTTGAATAAGAAGAACTATGTAAATTGTATAAAATTTGTCTTCCAAGAAACATGCAAGTATCTTCTGTTGTGAACAATGTCGAAAGCAGCGGAAAGATCTAACAGATGACTAGTGTAGTATTAGGTTCTGCTGGCTTTTTTAAAAAGCTGTGTACCAATGAAAAACTCATTCTACAGTAATAAAAAACATAACGTTTCATCACGTAAGGTCTTTATACATTTAAGATTTATGGCACGGACATACATTATAAGGCGCCTGGTAGCTTCTAGTCACAAACCTCTTTCATTTCTCTCTGTGAGTCTTTTCCCTCAAACTGAATGCCAGTGTCATTTCATCTCCTGTTGCTCTTTATACACACAGAGGCCGAATGTTCAAGCACAAGGATCGCTTCAAGGCGCGCTTGTGACGTGGGAACATTTGTTATTCCCCTTGATCACGGTAGATTCCCTCTTAGCAGTGCTTTCATATCTTATCAGGGGAGATGCAGGTTATAATCGTGGCATTTAAGACCAAGCCGACTGTTCTGTGGACCTTTCATAAAACATTCTGAAAAAGGCATGACACACAAGATGTTTCATGAGCAAACTCTCCAAGAGCTTTTAACTTCACGTATTCAAGAAATCACACACATGACTTGTGGGCTAGCTTTGGATACAAAACCTGCAGCTAAGCTGATCTTCAACTGATGATGCTCTTTTACCAAAAGCTGTTTGATGATTCTTAGATCTTAAGTACTCAAGAGACTCTGGTTTTCCAAGAACCCTTGAGGAATTGTGATTTAGTTCTCATATCATAGTCGAATCAGACAACATGTGGTCTATTAAATAACCATAAAAATCCAGTAATCAAAATCATCCATACATTACTCTCAAAACATTGAACAGATAATTAAATAGGACTGGGTTCTGCCAGTGGGGCAATGTGAAGAAACCCAAATCGGTTTCTCAAAGAACGTTTAATTTTTACAGTGTACAGTGTTTTATGGAACCTTGTCCTAAAAGGTAGTTTATCAGCCTTTTGCCAGGTGCCAGATGGTTTCTGTAAGTCTTACAGTAGGATACTGTACGATACTGTTTGTTTACAATTACATCATAACAGGATCTAGTAACTTACTTAAATTAAGGTATTTTCTTACTTAGAATGAGGTTGTTTCAACATAAAATGTCAAGTTTATTAAACTGAGCACAAAGTACCAAGAGTATACAGTGACACTGAAGAAGCGTTCATGAAAGTTAATGAGATAATTAAGTGATGAAAGAAGTCATGATTGAGTCATTTCTGATGAAGCATCTAACTTATTATATATCACACTGAATTTATTTTCATCATGCGGGCTTCTGTCCGGGGAACTCAATATATAAGAGGAAAAGTCATTTTATTGTAAAATAAAGTGATTAAACTTCATGTGAAGGCTTTATTTATAGTCTCAATATGTGTATAAAGCTCAAATTGAGTAAAAAAATATTTTTTTGTTCACTAAATTTCTTCCAGTAAATATCAATTTTATTCCTGTCTATCTTAAAGTATAATAAAATAATAATGTGGATTTATAAAGCTCTGTGTTTCCACATAAAGCCCTGATGAGTTTGTCCTCCATGTTTGTTTGAGATAAAGAAAGCTTCTGATTGGTTAACGCGGCGCAAAATTTCGCCAAAGTTAAATTTTTTCAACTCACGCGGTTCGCGTCCAACGCGCGATTCGCGCGAAACGCCTTTCGCGTCATTCGCGCCGCAGGAAATCTCCTCACGCCTATTCGCGTCTCTGCATTGACTTAACATGTAAATCACTCGCGCCTGACGTGCTATTCGCGTCTGGTGTGAAAGCAGCATAAGAAAGGGATGTTAGACAGGGAATCTCAACAATGGTGACACACAACAGAGAGCTTTATGCTGCAAAGAATGCTATGTGGATAGTATGAACTCATCTATGATTATTTGTCACCGTTGTTGAGATATGCAGAGTGTCTAACTGTATCTTAATAGCAAGAAAAATATGTTTACAGAGATCTTTTCATTGCAACAGATGTATTACTACAAATGATCATTGCAATCTCTAATGATCATTGCATCCCTATCTCCCAGCTTGTTTGCACTCACTTGTTAATAATCATATTTAAATGTAAAGCTCTGAATCTTCACCTGGCTTATGATTGATTTGATTCTGATTCAGAGGGTCACGATTTGACAACTCTAGTCCACCATTTTTGTTTTTAATATCTACAAACAAATGAACATTTCGCTAACATATTTATGTCATTAAGCAGCTTCTGAAACAAAACTATGTAAAATAACATGACAACTTGTCTGTATCAGTAAGTAAACACAAAGTAATAAATTAGCAAAAAGTTTCAACCTAAAGAACACAAAATTCTGGAGTACCGAACTAGCAATATTGTGCATGAACTGGAAGAACTTGACAAAAATTTACTTTCAGTAAACGCCTTTTGCCACAGTTTTTACTATAAAAATCAACCAAAAAATCCATATGCCCGGTATTTAACAGACAAATTAGAACATGAATTTCGGATCTTCGTTTCGGTTTCTGAGCTAAAAACATTCATCGTGCTGTGAGGTCTGCCCTGCACAGTGTGAGCTTGACAGGTTTCTGCTAGATGGCTGAGTCGATTTGCTGAAATATATCAAATGTCTGCCTTCCACATTTTAACGTGTGAGGTGTTTAAAAACAAATCAGCATGGCAGAGGCAGACGAGTGACGGTGACATGAAGTTACTTTGCATCTCTGGTGTAACAGAGGTTTGGCTTTGTGAAGTCACCATGCAAAGTTTGTGTAAACTTTGTCTTACAGTAGTTTGAACATCAGGAGGGAGTAAGACAAACCTTTTCCAAACATATGACAAACCTTGTCTTGATCATAATTAGCTCTCACTGACTAAATCATTTAAACCTTCCAAAAAATATGACTGCTCTAGCAAAGGATGGAAAAAAGTTATTGATGCAGTTATGTTTTATTTAACTAAAGTGTAATCTAATACTGCAACATAGTCTCACAGAATTCTGTGTAATGACCACAACCGATGCCTGTCAATGACTTATATTAATATTACTCCCGTAAGCCCATCACAGAAGATTCTGCAATTATATGATACCACCACAGATTTGGTGTTAAGGGTCTGTGGGCATTACACGGCTGATGCCCAGATTGTGGAGTCTTTGTTTTGAATTCGCCATTTGCTTTAATTTTTTTATTTTGGAATGTCGCCTAGTGTGCAGTCGTCGTCTAAACTATATTTTTTTCCTCTGCAATTTTAAACTAAATAGAATCATGTCATCCAAAACATAATTAACAGGATTTAGAATTTAATGCGTCAGTGTTGTAGACCATCAGCCAACCTGGACCTTTAAAGCTCAGGTTGAATTGCAAAAGAGTATGCAAACAAAATGCTGAATATACAACTCTTACTGAAAATCATAGCAGGTAACAGCACAACAGTACACTTCTTTTGCCACATTATAACACTTAAAGTAATCTAAACAAGAAATAAAATCCACAAGAAAGCATATTTTGGTTAAAGCAGTTATTATTGGTTATCTTTCTTTTCTAAATATAAAGCAGGTGCAAAGTCAATTCAATTCACTTTTATTGTCACATCACCACGGCACGTGTGCCCTGGTGAGTGAAATTCTTAGGAGCTTGCTCCAAAAACAGCGCAGTACAGTTAACATATAACATGTAACATATAGTGCAGACATAAGACAGTGTGCAATATGCACATACATATAGTCAGTACACACAGTGTACCATAGACAACACAGTCGAAACATTCAACATACATACATTTAGCACGAGAAAAACATTAAACACTAAACACAGAGTGTGCACGTTCTGCATAATGTAAACAATGTAACAGTGTAAACAAGTTGTGCATGGATGAGGTAGGCTGTTGTTTAAAGTGCAGTGTGTAAATATTATATTTTACACTTTTATTAAAAAATAAAGTGTTGAAAGTGTGCTTGGTGTGAACACATCTAAAAGCTGTCTGAATCACTGCAAAAGTTAACTCTTCAAAAAGTAAATGTTAAACTCGTTTTTTCTCAGATAATAATTTCCATCATAAATCAATGTCATAATAAAGTAACTTTAGTGCTGCAAAGCTCTAATACTCAAATATTACAAAGAACAAATTACTGAATACTTTTGCTGTTTAGAATATATTCAGGAAGATGTAAGTTATAACCAATCTTAGTTATAAGTTATAACCCTCTATAATTTGCGTTTTGTCCTCATTTTCTGCCTTGTATTACTGCAGTGGAGGAAGCTGATCCGAAAGCAGAACAAAATAAATACCTCCCTTAAGAGAGAGTGAACAGGTATCAATCCCTCAAGGACAAAAGAAACAAGTAGATTTATAGTCCTGTATCTCTTTCCTGTATCTCTTTTATTTCCTCTTTTCAAAGCTTATATGAGTTTTATGGTGGTATAAAATTAAACATGCATTAAGTTGATCCCTATTTGCAATTGATTATTTCCTGCAAGACTTTGTTAGGGACCATCATGTAAGGCAATTAAAGAAGAAAATGAGCAGCTTGCCACTTAGAGAAGAGAAAAGCCGCTTTAAACAGTTAAACATTTCAGAACGAAATAATGACAATACGATTTGCATTTTAATATTTCCAACTAAAAGACATGCAAGACAGGAAATCATTCATTTTTATAGTGTTCACCGAGTAGGTTTGGAAAAAATGTACACAGGGGATGTGATGGTTTGCTAATTCTCTCATATCATAGTTGGATTTAAAGTCTTATATGCAATTAGTTGCAGACTTACAGAAGATATTAAAAGATTAAAAGAAGAGCTTCATCCACTGAAATTAGACAACTGGAATGGTAAACAAAACGCAGCAATCACACTTTGTTAGCAATAAGCCAACTGTATGTTTAAACAGCTCAGGGAGATGTCAAACAAAGCCCACGGAATATGACTACTTAAATTACAATCACATCCAAGTTTCAAAAACCATTAGGGCTGCAAGGGAAAAAAGAGGAGTACAATAAAACAAGGATTAAAAAAATACAGTAAAAGAAAAGACAAGACAACATCCCATGTCATTAATATTCGCTGGCAACGGGGATATTTCACACAATATAGTTCTAGAAAAACTGAAACATTGATTAAAATGGACATCCTAGGGCTGTTTACGAAATCTGATCCTTCAATTATACATACCATCAGCAGTACCATTATTTTAGTTGGAAGGTAAACTGGATCCTAATTGACAAATCTACTCCTGCTGAGAAAATATGATTTTGACAGACGCGTTTGTTAGTACATTTAAAATACAGTCAAAGGTGGCAGACAGCAAGCAAACTCTCCGCCAGCTACATGCCACGTTTTGTTAAAGGAGGGAGCATGTGGATAGAAGAGAAGAGAATAGAAGAGAATAGAATACAAGAGAATAGAAAAGAGAGGCATACCCTTACCTGTTCTGGGTTTGCTGAGGGACAAAATCTCTTAGCACATACAAAAAAGATGTCAGGTTGTGGCTTGCCATTCTTTACTTCTGGATCATCTCCAAGTACAATGTGAGTAAAGAGGCTGAAGAACTCTTTGTGACGGCTGGTTTTCATTTCAAAAGTCAAGCCTGCTGAGCTTGTTGCCACAGCGATGGGAACGCCATGCTTGTGAAGATGATTGACAAGCTTCTCTATGCCTAAAAATACAGAAAATTGAATTACAGAGATAATCATCCGATTTCTTTCATATGTATATGACTTAAAATGTTAATATACAGTCTTAGTAGATTTTGCATAAACTCCTGTTCCGTATTAAACCTTACAGGGACAATACCTGGCATCAGAGAGGCCGTGGGGAATAATCTCTCCTGAATGTTCCTGCTCTCCTCCAGGAGCTCCTCAGGTGTCATTGGAAGTTCTAGTCTGTCTCTGATAATGCTGGCAGCATCCAGAGCCTTCTTACCCATGACAGAGGACTTCACCTCCCATGTGTACTTCTTATTGAACCTGTCACACACTTCCTGAAATGAGACTGTGTACAGTCTCTCTGTGTCTGTAACAGAAAATAGAAAGATACAACGGGAGCTTATTTATATGATATTATTTATCATATTACCCACCCAATAGCAAGCCGTCCATATCAAAAAGAACATGTGTTACTGGTTTATAGGCCATTTTTAGGCGACCCGAGTGTTGCTGACTTTTGACAGCACAGAGTCTCGTGCACTTGGTGCGGAAACTGCTGGACAAACAAAATATGTGCACGTTATGTCATTAAGCTACATTTTAACGTGGTGTGAATGCATTTTTATTCTCAATTGCACATTATAACTTAAAATCTTCATTTGTTGAATTGAATGTAATATTTACGCTCGAATTCCGAGTTTAGAATATTTTGGGAACTAACTCAGGGCAATTCATAACTCGCCATTTTTGTTGCAAAGGCGTCTGGGAAATGTAGTTTAATGTCACTGCTTAGAAGCACGTCACACAGTTAACACAAGAGAAAGTTCTTGACAGGGAGGAGCATAAATTAATAGATGCAGTAAAGTACATTAACATATATATTTGTTTTGTCTGAATATATATATACTTATATTAAAAGGGTAGGGTATGCATCATCACATCAAAGATCCAATAACTGTACTAATGTTGTTCAAATACTAAGATGTAATACTGCCATCAATTGGGAGTAGATGCATATTTTGAAAAGAACCATCGACACCATCAGCGGCATATTGTCTTTTCCTAGGATTAAGGAAGAAAAGTGTTCAAATGTACTGTGGTCACATAACCTAATTGCTGTTATCCTGTTATCCAAGAACAAAATGTCCTTTTGTACAGATGGAAATGTTGTTATTTAATTGATTCTGCCACAGGTTTTTTTTTCACCTTTTTGATTTCATGACATTTTCAAAAAAAAATAATGATGTACTGTATTTTACGGACCATTGCACATTTACAGACATTAACGTCTACATCATGACAGCTGGTTTATGTTGTTATTGTTTTCTTTATATATCTTGTTTTTCCATTAAAGAATGTTTTCCGTGCGCTATACAAACAAATACATGTTTCTCAGAAAAATTTAATATGAAAATGTCCACCCAAACCATATTCATAGGTTTACACCTACTTAACTTTAAATGAATTCCGTTAGTTACAATTGTTGTGTATGATGAGTCTCTTGAACGTCTTCAAAATAAAAGATGATTCTGAACATCGTAAAGTTGGTGGCAATGAATCAAAAACACAGAAATGCTGCAAAAGATTTTTTTACGGTATTAAGGTATACATAGCCCATTATAAGATCTCTAACAGAGGCAGTCATGTCTTATCTTGTATCTGTTTGTATTTAATTGAAGCCACGTATCTGAACAAGGTTATTGCCAGGACCTGTGGGTCCACACTATTAAAGATCCAAAATACTACTTTGTAATTATGAATTTTCTGCCTTCTGCACAGTTTTGATATAATAAGCTTCCATACAAAAAACTTAATGTATTAAGAGTTTTAAATAACTCTACTTGTAAGATAGAATGTTATAATGCAGAATTTAAGAAATGGGCATGGGGTACTGTTTAAACCTACCACACTACAGCTTTGTGGCCAAGAAATTTTATTGGCTTCATGGGTTACTTTCAACTATTTGACTGGAGTGTAACGTTTGATTTTATAATGTATTTAATTAAAAGATACAAATGATAAATAATGCCGATGTATTTATACAGGTTTTTTTATTTGTTCTTGACTGTGTCATTTAAAGTCAGGTCACATCTCATCTCTGGCTGAATTTCATAACTCACCAGAATCTTTGAGGGTTATCACTTACTGACACAGGACCTATAATAGACGCACCCGCCAGGCTTTCCCTCCAGCCACATTTCATGAGGATCTTGGATGCACAATGTAAAGTGAGAGTGCCTCATTAGAAGAAAAGGCATGTTTTTGGGGTGAGCGGGCCTTCAGCATGGGGCAGCTAATGAGGCTATGGATTCCACACCTAATTGGGTGTAGCAAGAGAGTAGCCCCACTTTCAACCCTGACTTGGCACTGCTCAATTGTACTGGCTAGCTGTTGTATTGCATTCAAACTGTATGCACAATCAAGCGCAGTGTGCCCTTTATAGAACTTGATGTATTCAACAACAGTTGTATAGGGTCATATTTTCAAGCAAAGAAATAGCATGGATTAGGAATGGGAAACTGAGTGACCGTGATTTTTAAGAATTATTTTTTTGATTAACTATCCCATCTTTAAATGAACACAATGAACACAATTAAATCCCTGTCCATGTCCATATATGGGTTTTGTTGAACTTCCATAGATTCTTTAACTTTCACGACAAAGACCCTTAATGTACAACATCAACTTTTTCTGAATTTTGTAAATGGCAAGTACAACTTTCTTATTAAAAAAAATCACGTTCTGCTTCAAATTGTCATTTTTGTTTGGTGTCTGTGAAGTATTTAACAGAGATAGCAGTCCGTTTACATTCAGCCTGGGTTATTGAATACAAAATAACACTAAATGATTTAGATTATTCATTGGAAACTGCGCATGAGTAAAATAGGTGCTAGAGTGAAGTTTTTTTACAGTGAAGTGAGGGGTGGGAAATTTTTGCACTGCTACATTATTATGGAGATGTTACGGTGAAAGGTGCGTGTCTCTGTGTAGGCGAAGGTATAGGTCTGACGATGAACAAAAAATTGACCTTTACATTTACATGATTTTTATGACACTTATTTCATATTTTAGTATGCCCTTTTCTCATTCAAGTTAAGCATTAAAGGTTGTCATAATTGTTGTGGGCCAGGTCAAAGTACTTTCTAAAGATGAGTTGTGTGTGTATGTGTATCAACTTGGACGAGTTAAATGCAGTGCACAAATTCCAAATATGTTCAAAATATCACATGTCACTCTTTTTTTCATGTTCATGTTCAAGGAGTTGAAAAAAGTACAACTACTACAATGCTAAACATGATAGGCCATTTGTGGCTACAGTTGTTAAGATAACTGTATAAGCGAAATCTGGAGTAAAATAATTATATTTTTGTTTATCAGAGAATATGTCATGTATTTTAGATTTTTTACACTGTACTTATACTAATGTATATGGATGTAATGCAACAGCTATGCAGTTTAACATTTTAATTTTACAGGTCGGAAGTTCACTTCAATTTCTAAATGTTTATTTATTAATATAACTTCAGTGTCGGCCATGGCTCAATTTACCCCATATAATTTGTCTCCATGCCATTTTTAAAGAAAGAAAATATTACCTAAGATTACATATTAATGCTACTGACCAGTGTAGCCAGGTATACAAGACAAATTAATAACATTATAATTTATTGTTTTCACAAAAAGAAAAAAAAAATAGTTCAACATTGTATTCTTATTTGCTCACATCGGAAGTTTTATTTTTGTATTCTCTTATTACAATTTAATGCATCTTATAGTCCACGTAGTCCAACGTGGGGTCACGCATGTTCAGCAGCCAATGAGAGGCTACACGGGTCACGCTTAGTATTTCGGCGCGAAGACGAATCGCGGACGTTTGTTGATCCAGTCCTTTCTCAAACTGAGTTAGAGACACGAGGGTAGCTGTGTGCCAGCAAGCAGATAAAAACCGCTGCAAAACCCTATATTTTGCCTGTGAAAAGTAAAAATAGGCGGAGCTCATTTCACAGAAGGTCTGGAGAAGTGTAACGGAACGAGAGAGAGAAGTTACGTTGGCTGCACATTTGCCTTTCGTCTGTGAAGCCTCGTCGTGTTTCACAGTGAGATAGACGGAGTAACGGTGAGAAATATGTTATTAAGCTGCTGCAATTTGGTTGCCATTAACCCTTTGCTTTCAGTTTGGTGATATTGATGTAATAAGTGTACTGAAGTGAATAATGGTGCAGTGTTTCTATTTTATAACTGTGAATTATCATTTTATGCTGATGTATGTGTTTAGTTAAATAGGAAATTATAGTTTCCTAAAGCAGACTTAAAGGGAAAGTTTTATTTATTGAAAGTAAAATGTTTGGAAATATGTGAATTGTTTACCACATTATTGCTGCTTATTTGAGTTTAGAGTTACAAGAGGGTAATTTTTAGTGCATTTCTCTTTCATGAATAGGCCTTTAGTGTTTGAGTAAATGAAGCACGCTTCTGTGATGCCTCTGACCCTGAACTCAAAATGTATACTTTTCTATTATTGCACATAGTTATGATGAATGATATTTTGAATGTTAATGATATCTTATCATTAGTATTGTTGAAACCTGATTTTGCTAGAACAGCAGGTAAATGTGTGAGCACTTTATTGTTATGTTCTCAGAACTGATATACTTAAGACTGAATGTTGTACAACTAAAGAAAAAAGAAATCAAAAGAGATTTCTTATTTGTGTTAAAATGTCAAAGAAACATGTAAAGGTTTATATTTGACATTTATTATCCTGAATGATGCATCAGAGATTGAAAGGTGTTGAATGTTATCTTTCTGACCTGGTCTGTAGGTCAGGTTTTTTTTGAGGACGGATGTGGTCCGGAACCAACATCTTGCTGATATCGATGGCGAGCCAAGTCCACTGAAGGAAGTCCAACACCGAGCAGATATCCACGTATACACACCCATACACGCGTACACACCACACTTACATTGCGAGCATCCTTGGAACTGCAGAAACTTTACAGTACAGAACTATTGTTTCCTAAGTTTACGGGCCCCAATGGACATTCTTTTTATTTTCTAGTGTGCACACTATTTTATTTTTCTGATTATTTTGTATTTTTGTATAACTTTATCATATGTAAACAATACAAGATTTATTACTCAACTGTTCTATTGTGTCTGTCTCTTTGTTGTTGCTCATTCAATAGCTCTTGTCGAATTTAGTGCCTTCTGATTCTGGTCCATGTTTCATTATTATTATTATTATAGTCCTAATTTTACTGTAGTTCACTTTTAACATTGCTAAAGTTGGTTACACCAGCTCTCTATTTTCTTTCCACTGAGTTAACCATCTCATCATCGTAGTTGCACCTTGTTCAATGTACAATTTAATTTAAAGATAATCATTCAACACAACTGGTTGAGGGCTACTGATGGATTACTCGTTCACAGACACATTCGGTAACAGACAAACCTTGATACGTGGCCAGGACACAATCCTCCGGGACTGTGGCCAGCGGGTTGGATGCCCAGGCTGGAGCTGCTGGACACAGTCCTGGAGGATTGTGTCCTGGCCACGGTCACTTTGGGGGACTCAGCAGCTCACAGCTCTAGCCCAGCCAACCCAACCCCACTCGTCCTGTCGGTCGTCCTGTCCGTCCTCCTGTCACGATCCGTGGGAGACGTCCCAGGAGGCAGTCCTGGGACTCTCCGCCCGAGTCTTCGGGGGCCGAACTGGTCACGCCCCCTCTTGTAGACCCCAGACCCCTCCGCTTCTTTTTAGAGCGGAGGGGTCCAGCCCGGATCCCAGTCCCAGTCGGCGTTCCCCGCGCCTTCAGCGCCGGTCCAGTCGGCGTTCCCCGCGCCTTCAGCGCCGGTCCAGTCGCTGTTCCCCGCGCCTTCAGCGCCGGTCCAGTCGGCATTCCCCGCGGCCTCAGCACCCTTGGGTGCATCAGTGCGGGCCAGAACTCGGATACCCAAAGACCCCAGCCCTAAGCCCGCACGGACCCCTGTCTAGCCCTCCACAGTTTAGACATTTTGCCTCCCCCCAATCCCTTCAATGTTGTTTTTATTATCTCACCCCAACCCTTTTATCTTAATGTCTGTTCTGCCCATGTTATGTTCTGTTACCTGTGTTTGGTTGATGTCCTTGTCTCTGTCCTTGTCTGCTGTGTCCCCTCTTACGTGTTCCCCTTAGGGTCGCCAGGTGGCACTACCTAAGGGGGGTATTGTCATGATACGGTTCTTCTTGTGAAGGTTCCTGTGGTTTTGAGGACCGGATCGTGACGATACCATGTCTGTGTGTTTTGTATTGTCTGTATGCCCCGTATCTGTTCTGTTTTGTGTTTTTGGTCTTGTCGTTGTTCCTGTCTGATGTATTCCCCCAGTCTTGTTTCCCTTTCAGGCGTCCCCTGAGGGGCGGGCTGTCATGATCTGGTCCTTTCCTGTATTTTCTAGTCTTGTGGACTGGGTCATGACAGTACCATGTCTTTGTTCTGGTTGTGTTTATGTCCTGTTCTGTTTGTCGGTCCCCTTGAGGAACGCCAGGATGTCGTTCCTTAAGGGGGGGGTTCTGTCATGATGGCAGACCCATATGTTTTGTGTGAGTGTCACATTGTATTGTTTTCTTACATGCCATGTGCTCTCTTGTCTCGTCTCTTGACCCCGCCCCCTTGTTATCCTGTCTATCTTCCCATGATTGTTTCATTCCCCACACCTGCCCGTGTCGTTATCCCTTGTTATGTTTCCTTATATAATGCCCTTGTGTTTGCTGTCCAGTGTGGTTGCTTTACATGTATAACTCGTGTCTTTAAATCGTGTTTGTGTTATGGTCTTGTTAGTGTTTCCAGTTTCATGTTCCTGTTTGGATTGTCCCTGTCTTGCCTTGTTTTATTTTTTAGTAACTCCTTGTTTTGTGCCCCATTATGGGAAGTTTTTTGTTTGCCGTTTCTGTAGTGTTTAGTGTTACTGTTTTCCCCATCGTGGGTTTTTGTTTTGTTTTGTTTTATATTTAAAAGTCTTGTTTTTCGTCAACCTGCATTTGGGTTCTTCATCCACCATCCTTCCTGACACGTGAGTTCTAGCCATCTGTGTATATTCTTAACAATGATTGTGCTGCTTTCGAAGAACTATCAAATTCTCCTCTGGGCTGTTCCACAATCAACAAATAATGTCAAGTGTAAAGCCAAGCATTTGACTTTTGTCTGTTCTTGGGGCACTGTATGTCTACTCTAAAGACTTTTGCAAACTCAATACAATAAATACCTTTGCAACTCAATACAATAAAAGACAGATACTTCTGGCAATCCTGCTATCCACAATTACTGTTTTATCGAATTTTACAGCAATACTTTTGAAATATGGTGAAAATGTTAAATCAACGAAAAGGACTGCAATTTTTTTGTTTTCGTTTTAGACTGTTCAGCCTATTATAATATTACATATTGCTAGATCTTTGAGAGTAGTTTATGAGATTGTTGTTTGATCTAATTTGCTCGATTAATAAATGACCTATAATAAAAACATTCTGCTTGATTTAGTGTTGTTTTGACACCTATTGTAGTGCACACATGTTATTTATAAACACAGATGTGAAATAAGAAAATAATTTCTCCCCAGATTTCATAAAGTGGAGCAGATATTCCCAGCCGTATTTCATTTTGTATATAACAGAAGGCAATTAACATCTGAACTTTTTACATAATGCAAATGTACTCATTAATTTGAGTTGCTGATAATTAATGTGAACTGGTGATTGGTATCGCTGCCTTAACATTTGTTTTTTTACCTGTTAGATTTATTGTCAACCAGAACATCACAAAAGCAAAAAGTCAGTCAAATGCTAATCCAGCAGATAAAACCAATATGCAAATCAGAAGTCAAAAACATTGCAAACACTACCCTGAATCAAGGGACATCCCCATATGTGCTGGTGTTAAAGGGCTGTAAAACAAATTTACGATGCAAGCACATGCATGCGTAGGCACAACCGGTACAGACAAACTTACTGTGAAAATACAAGGAAAACGTATACTTCCACAAAATAAAGGTGCAAAAGGTTCTTATTTATTCTTCATTCATTCTTAATGCACACATGTACTATTCAGTTTGTTTCTATACATATATTGTACAGGCTGAAATATTTAATGCGCTCTGATTCTGCAATCACTGTTGTCACTGCTTCATACCTGACCAGGCAGCCTGTCTTATTAGACTACTTCAAATGTAGAATTGAATAAGGTTTAATGGTCTAAGAACATTCCCAATTATAGGATCCAAGGTTTTAACGCTTTTCTTTCATTAAATGGCAGAAGCCAGGCTAAAAAACTCTTAATATTCAAAGCATGGCTGAACCAAACATATTTAACAAGCCAAAGTTTTAGAACGACACTGCAGACTAAATCATATTCTGCTTCAAATGTATAAATACATGAGAAATACATCAAGTGGAAGTCTGCAGAGTTGATTTTAGAAAAACACCTTTTGCAAAAAGTACTTGCATTTGCTCAAATAAAAACACAACAAAAGAAAGAGTTTCAGAAGCATCTGAAAGAGTGTAACATTGATAAGGCCTATGATTTAAAATATTTACGGTAGGATTTCTCTTGCTAAACACTTTTTACCAGGTTCTTATTTCTATTGAAATAAGATTTTAACCCACATTACCTATCGGTTTAATACAGTTCTTCAAAATTGAACCATTTCGTTGAGACCGATAAGCAGAATAGGAGTGTGACAGGAAACAAACAGTCATTGGGCACATGGGAAATCACAGACATGTCAGATACGCCTCATTCCCCATCTAGAATAGAGTGAAAACATAAAGATGAGCACGGGTAGGCCTTAATTCAACATATGAGAGAACAGAGGACAAATGACACATGACCTACACATATTAAAAACCAGTGGTGCCTTTAACAGTCATCTCTTCCTGCCACAGATTAGAAATGCAGTTGGGTATTTAAGTGGAAGGGCTTCTGCACAGTTTGCACACACACACACACACACACACACACACACATTAACACACTGATTGAAGAGATGAGGTTGGATTATAAGGAACATATCTACTTCCACTAAATCTCACACATTTATGCACATTTGCAAACACATGAACACACATGATTGTTAACGCACACACACACACAGACTCCCTGAGACTAATTTAGCAGACAGGGGTCTACAGCACTTAAAATTTAAGAGTACTTTCATGTCTACACTAATGATAATAATGGTGATTATGAATCTCAACTGTGGCTTCTTTTGATTTTTAATTATAGACTCTCTTCCTGCCTTAACAACTCAGAGGGGGTGAGGCAGAATGGGAGTGTATTAAGCAGCACTGTGGTATTGTCTGAGGGACTGGGATATGAGAGGGCTTTTTACAGGACACAAACCCGTCCTTATGAAAAATTAGTTTTTGAAGTGTGTAAGTAGTGTACTTATTTGACCTTAAAATAGAAAGGTTAAGTATACCTATATAGTCTGCAAAGTGGGCCAATTTAGTCCAAAGCAACAATGACAAAAAAAATATTACTAGTACTTTGATATCATTATATTTTCAAAATAAAGTATACTTTTACATATATTTTATGTTTACTTAAGTATACTTTAGTGATCTTCAAGTATACTCCTACTTCATAAGGGCACATACAAATTCTTAAACATAACTGCAGCACATAGATAGAGAATGTGAAAACAGATACGAAAGCTCAAAGGCAAAGTTTACTCAATGGTGTCAATTAATTTATTATTTAATTCCTCTCATTTTTATATCTTTAAAAATAAAGGGTGTATTTTAGTATCACTACATAGGCATGCGATGATAATTATTCTTTTTAACGTTTTGGTGGAACAAACCAAAATCACTTCTTAAGTACATACTGCTAGTTCTGTTGGCATAGGCAATTTTGGTGTTTTTATAAAAAAAATTTAATTACTCCATACTTAAATGTTTAAATGCCTTTTTCCTTTGAAGAGATATCCAGCATAAAATATTTTGAATGTAACTGTGCACTTCATTTTGTGCATCATGAGATATGAGCTGACACACAAACAACTTAGCACTCCACTCAATCACGCTTGGAAGTTCCAGAGGCTACTAAAACTGAAAGTGGAACTAGAGCCAGCAAAGGAGAAGTGCTCACGATCACAGATTTAGACTGATTTGGGAACAATATTTTAGTAAAATTGTTATTTTGTGTTTATGGAAAATGTTTCAGATCTTTCAGATCATGCTGATCGAAAATGCAGGGTCAAATGAGTTGTTGTTATTCTTTCCAGGTTTAAGACGTCATTAGAGAATTCTATTAGGTACACACTTTCCAGAAAAAGGGACATTCTGGGGACCTTCATATGTAAGCTTAGTTTCAAAGCTTTGAATAGCATCAAATGTCACTTAAGGAACATTCATATTACCAATATACCAACTATTTCTTATCGGTTAGCCAGGTGGTACTAAAGGACACCGATGGGATCCAGTTTTCTTCCAGCAAACAGAAGGTGTTACACTCCTTAGAAATGTAGCCAGAGAAATACGAATTGATGTGAAATTTCTCATGATCAATGTACAAATAAGCACAAACTGAGATAATGTTGGTGTGTTTCCATGTCTTTGTCATGTTTTAATTAGAAACTAGCATCACTTCCGTGAGCCCATTACATACATTTTGGCGACTGTAATCTCCCCACAGATTCGGAGTTAGGAGTCAGTGGTCTTTACACTGGATTGTGTGAGAGCAGGCTGGTTATAATGCAGTGTGCAGTTCAGATCATGGATCAGGATTCTTTGTTTTGAAGATCTTCATGTGTTTTTTTAAAGATCGCCCAGCTCTAATCAGTATATATGAGTTATACAATATATAAACGTTACCCTGCTCAGAGCCTGTGAATTATTCTTCTATGTTTTAACCACTGGACAGTTTGATTGTCGGTTTACAATGCTTAGTACAACCATGTGGCCCTTTTGAGTAGCAGCAGTGGCTTCTGGCATATGATGTAATGCTCACCTCTTAATGGATGGCTTTTTTCTTCGCATTGCGAAATATTCGCTGGTAATATGAAAGCCTTAAATTCCTCACCACAGGTATTTTGCAAGCGCATTTTATGAATGCGTTTTTTTAATCACATGAAAATAGCATTTAATCTAAAATGTGTATGCTTTAAATTGTGTGTGATCACTGCATATCTTTGGGAGCGTATTTGAAAACAGTTCCCAGGCATAAAATCACACGTAAACTTAAACTGAGAATTGAGTTCACCAAGCTTTCTCTTACACCCTCACAAACCCTTTGAACTCTATGCATTTAACATGAATTGTTTAGAAAAGCTTCACAACCTTGAGAGAGAAAGATAAAGAGCTCACTTTCGACACAGGATCTGGTTTCCTCGGCATGGACTTTATTATGGGATAAAGACACAACCGAGATTACTGTAAGTGAGCTCATGACGGACTATAATCTGGACTGCAGTCATTATGGTGTCAGACTACACTATTACACAACCAAACATAATAGACATTCTACCGAGTATTCATTCAAGGTCAAGTTATATGATGCATTCCGAATCAACTTTAAGTCTGAACATTCAGTTTAAAACTGTTGAAACTCTGTAATCCTGGTTTTTGAAGTCAATCATGCTTTATCCGCTGAACCCCCCTTTTTTCCCCATTTTAGCATATAAAAACACGGCTAAAACTGCATTTTTAAAACCAAACTTAATGTAATATGCTTACAGTATATAAAACATATGTGAGGGAAACAGGATAGCTTTTTAAAGAGGTTTAAAAAAGGGATTGTTCTCAAAATAACATCATACGAAACTGCATTTGCTACACCTTTGGTACAGTCAGATGGTGTTCAGTGCAATGTGAAGCTGTGTAGATGCACTGAATGAACGCTGTGAGGCAAGTCTGCACAATATTAAAACAAAGTTTTTTTGGGTAAGGGTTAGGAAATAGAATGTGCAATGTGTAGAGGATTAAACCATTATGACCCAATAAAGGAAAACCATGGATTTCTTGCATATCAGGCAATCAGGATTTGACTCTATAATGTAGTAAATGTAATGCCCATTGGTTTGAAATTTTCTAGTATAATTCTATTATTTTTCAGATTTTAAATTACAGTCAGTAAGATTAGTTGAAGCTTCTAGTCTGATGGGTCAAGTCCATATGACGTGCAACCTTTCAATACACTGCTCACAGAAGCAAACACATTCCAAATCTTCCCAAATTCTATTGCGCCACAAGGGATTTCTTGTATGTCCTCAGTTGAATAAAGTGACAAGAAAATATTCTATTTTCTTTCATTTGAAACCGAACTGATTTATAACAAATCTGTCACCGTCTGATACCTCGCACCATTTTACTTTTGCGTAGAGCCTTCATTTAAATGCAAAGTCATTCAGCAGCAGATTGTGACAATGCACAAAAGAGCAGCTCGGGCCTCAGCAAACCTTAAAACACGATAGACAAAAGGTTTGACAGGCCTCTGGAGCACAAGAGGAGTATGGGTAATTGGTCTCTGTTGCTTTCACCTCAACCCAATTAAGTCCTCATGCTCTCACAGGTGCACACACATACACATGTATGGAACTCTTCTGCCCAGGCAACTGAATGAGACTTCAGAGCTGCATATGAGATCATAGTGTGGATGGGGATCAGTTATTTGGGATCTAACTAGTGCAACTGTATGCACAAAGACTCTGGAGGCAAAATATACGTTTCTTTATTTATTTATTGACGATAAATTTAACGACGAGTCATTGTGAGAAACTATGGCAGAGACCAGTACATCAAACAAACCAATCTGACGGGTATTCAAGAATTTCTTGCAATCCCCACTTCAGTGATGGTGACGACCTCGAGGATGGAGGTTGCTTTGTGCGTCCGTAACTATGAATGGAAAAAAGTGTAAGCACCAACCTATTATATCATATGATGAAGAATGATAGTTTAGCCTATAATTTATTTGTGATGTAAATTGTGAAGTCTTCCTGGTAGAACCTGTACTGAAGCTTTCATTTCTGAAGTGTCAATTATAGCGAATATGAAAGTTGCTGATAACAGTTAATTGATTATTTTACTCTGGAATTTCCGTTCTTCCTTTAATTTTCCTCTGGGATAGACATTTGTAGATTTGTAGGCAGTATGCATTATATGTAGCCCTGTTATTTCCCTAGTTAAATTACACTGTAATAAAATATAATTTTACAGACATTTACTGTTCCGTTTGTTAACCTAACGTCATGCCCCCCACATTTTAATGTTTAAATCTACATTAATATTTTATCATTTAACTGACACTTTTATCCAAATGAAGTTGTCAAAAGAAACAATTAGTACAACAAAAGGCAACAAAGCATACACAAGTTTAAAAAAATCGTAGTCGTAGTTAATTAACCACAGTATGCAATGCTGAGTATGATCCTAAGATTAAATTTGTGATATAAATAAAATCGTTATTGAAATAATGTCCTCAATTGAAATGAGTGAAAGATTGGAGGCGGAAATTGCACTTTTTGCTTTGCGACTTGACTTGAGGGACTCGATATCACCGTTATTTGCAAGATTTTTTATGGTATATTTACTGGATATATTCATAAATAGCATAAATGCGGTAATCTATTTTGGGACCAACACTGACATTCATATTTAATGCATACTCTAAAAAGGAAAAAACTGCAGATAAAGAAATAGTGGAATGAAAAAGTCTGTTCTACTGCTTAGTTTTCAGCTGCCCGCATCAGCACACTATTCCAGCTTCCGACTTGCTCTATATTAACTCACACCAGGGAGTCTGTCATGGAATTCAGAATTTGCGGATGAAAGGATTGCAGTTCTATTTGCTCAATTGGTAGAGCATTGCAACACATAGATTGGTAATTCAATCACTGGAAGTACACATCATGATTAAAAATGTATACATTGTAATGCCACAACACAACACTTTTACATTACGTGTGCATTGCCAAACATTCTTCTGTAAAGCAATCAAAATGCAAAGTAACAGTATTCTTATGTCCAGTAATTCTTATGTCTTGCAATACTACAATCCACAGCTCTGACTTTATTTTTTTACGATTACTGCATGTTATACATTTATATTATATAAATGGGCTCATCATTTCATTCTCTTCTGAGATCATTATCAATAAAACCACTGAATAACTTGTCACTGTAGATTACTTCTTAACAAGCAGAGTCTGAGCTGTCATGATCTCAATGTGAAATGTACATCAAAGCAGAAACGCAACAGTATCAGCAGCTCCTAATGGCACCCACATATCATGTTTTAACTGCGCAACTCATCAGCAAAGCTATAACATTAATTGACTTGAGCTACATTTACTCATGAAGCTCTATTCATCTATGCTGGTTGGAGATGCCGTGCTATGGATCAATGCATTTAAGCCTTTGTTCTGGATTTGATTGATCATGTTTGCATTGACTTTGGATTTGTGCTCTCAATCAGAGCTCTGAAGGTGGTTGTACAGAGGGATGCCCGTGGGATTAGATTTGGGTAATGCTTTTTAATTAAATGGATTGTGTGAACAGTGTCAGTATCCCAATGTTCTTTTTACAATATATCACGAAAATAGGCTATACTGTCATCGAATCACATTGTGGGATATATACAACGACTGTGACATCTAAATGGCATATACAAAACTTAGTTTCACTTCAGCTAAAATAAATATGCACACTAAAGTAAAAACAGTAAAGCAAGTTTCAATATATTCGAGTGTTGATGTCCAATAGCTCTAATTCTTTTCTTTTTATTTCCATGACATCTCCTCATAAAGACCTAAATTTAGGGCCCGCGCATTAGGGGCAAGGCCAGAGGTTGTGTACTATAGTGCAAAAGTATGTGGTTCGCTTTTGAGAACCAATCGACTCTGACTATATTTAAAAGGCCAATGAAATTTGGTGAATGAAATTTGCATGGGGAGACGGCCTGCTCATTCCTGGTCATCTTCCTGCTGGTACGCCGTCTCTCGCTTCCCTCTGGGATGAGGACGAGTTATCTGTCGCAGCATCGGAGGGTGACCTGCTAGCCTCGGATCCGGAGGACATCCTGGAGCTTCCGCCTCTGCCGGGTAAGTCCCGGGATGATCCGGAACACTGGGGTGACGGCGGGGCCGTACACTGCAGCCCAAAGGGCATAAAGCCACGCTCGGCCCCAGTGCCATTCTTTCCAGAAGTGCACGAAGAGATTACGAAGTTGTGGAACGTACATGGTACATGGCAGACGGGCTCTTCTGCCCTCACTTCCCTCGATGGGGGAGCAGCTAGGGGTTACGTTGACATACCCTAGGTGGAGCAGGCTGTTGCGGTGCACTTGTGCCCTCAGGCCACATCCACTTAGGGAGGTTAAAATAGACTCCCATCCAAGGCATATAAGATCTCCTCCACCCTCGGGTTTAAGGCTTACGCTGCCGCTGGACAGGTTGCTTCCTCGCTCCATGCCATGGCCATCCTCTAGGTCAACCAGGCCAAGGCACTTAAGGAGCTCGACGAGGTAAGTTCTGATCCCGCAGTTCTGCAGGAGCTGCGCACTGCGACTGCCCTGGCTCTCCCGGCCACTAAGGTTACGGCGCGTGCCCTGGGTCGGATGATGTCCACTTTGGTGGTCAAGGAGACACCTCTGGCTTAACCTTGCGCAAATGTGAGAGGCCGAGAAGCTTCGCTTTCTCGATGCCCCCATTGCGCAGGTCGGGCTGTTTGGTGACATGGTGGAGAACTTCTCTCAGCAGTTCTCAGCAGAGGAGAAGCATGTAGATCAGCTCGAGTACACTTGTAGGAGAATCTACGTTTTCAACATTGTTTACTGAATTGCCCGTTGCGTGAGTACAACCTGTTGCTAACGAAAGTGAAAGCTATTAGATAGAAATACAGTAGAGTCATTGAGCAAGTATAAATTTGTTTTATTTTAGTTAAATTCATTGCTGTGCCATTAAGAGCCATCAAGTTGTTATTGTTATTGTTATTGTTTAAATCCGTTGCACTCGTCATCGCAGAGCTATTTGTGGTTTCAGTCAGAGCCATTGGTTTATGATTGCCAGGCCATCGAGGCTATTGTTGTGATAATTTACAAGGCGCATTCAGCTCTTTTCACTGATTGCACAATTAAGTGAGTATTTAAGCGTTGTATCTGCGCTAACGCGTCAGCGTGAGCGTCAGCCCTCGTGTGCAGCCCTCCTCGTGTGAAGACCGACGAGAGTAAAGACCAGCGACTCTACCTGTGCGACTCCACCGAGCAGAGACACCGACAGGGCACCTGAGTATTATTGTATCCTTCAAAAATATGCGTTTCCGTATTTTTTGCTTGTATTTTTAAACACTTATTGCCTTATTTGTTTCAAGTACTTTTAAATTACTGAACTAGCTCTTTTCTTCTTATTTATTCTCATTTCCTCTCCTCTTTTATTTGCCACTTAACCATGTGTCACAAAATTCTCACTGTTACTAACACTCGTAAACCCTCTGGTTCACGTCGTAGGACACGCAACACTGATAACCTGCGTGCCATCCCTACATCTGACTCTTCTGCACTCACTATTCCTATAGGCTTATGGAACTGCCAATCAGCTGTCAACAAAGCTGACTTTATTCCTGCCATGGCTAAACATTCTGGTCTCTCGGTTTTAGCACTCACTGAAACCTGGATAAAACCAGAAGACAGTACAACACCGACTGCCCTCTCTACTAACTATGCGTTCTCCCACACCCCACGATCTTCTGGTAGAGGGGGGGGGGAACTGGTCTACTTCTTCCTACTGGATGGAGATTTAAAACACTTCCACCTTCGGGTGGCAACACCTCTTTTGAGTCACACATAGTTTCTATAACTCATCCACTCAATATCATTTTTGTGGTAGTATATCGTCCTCCAGGTCAGCTTGGACATTTTCTAGAGGAGTTTGATGTTCTCCTGTCATCGTTTCCGAAGGATGGGACACCTCTTGTGATCCTAGGAGATTTCGACATCCACCTGGAGAAATCCTCAGCTACTGACCTGCACAACCTCACTGCATCGTTTGACCTCACTCACATGCCCACGTCGCCGACCCACAAGTCCGGTAACACACTTGATCTTGTCTACACACGCTACTGCTCCACGTATCACACTAAAGTAACACCATTGCACACATCCGATCATTTTCTCGTCACACTTCACCTCGACGTGACAACATCCGACACTCCTTCCCCTTCCTCCCTTGTTACCTTCAGGCGTAATCTACGCACGCTCTCTCCTCTCACCCTATCCTCTGCTGTTTCCTCTATGCTCCCTCCTCCTGATCAGTTTGCTATACTTTGCACTGACAATGCCACTCACCTCCTATGCTCTACACTAACATCCTGCTTGGACAATTTATGCCCGCTTACATCTCGACCAGCCTGTGCCAACCCTTCAACACCTTGGCTCTCTGATGTCCTTCGGGAACACAGAACCAAGCTCAGAGCAGCTGAGAGAAAATGGCGCAAATCTAATGACCCTGCAGATCTCTCTCTCTATCAAACTCTTCTCTCTTCTTTCTCTGAGGATGTCTCAGTCGCTAAGACTCAGTTCTACCAGGCAAAAGTAAACAGCTCAACTTACTCTCGCGCTCTCTTTAAGACCTTCTCTGCTCTACTCTGTCCTCCCAACCCCCCTCCCTCGTCGGACCTAACAGCTGATGACTTTGCTTCCTTCTTTGTGAAGAAGACCACCGCTATCAGCAATCAGTTCTCCGCTCCACCACCGCTGGACCATATTACGGCTCCTTTGACCACGTCCCTCCGCTCTTTCTCTCCGTTGACTGAAAACGACGCTGCGAGATTCGTGTCGAATCACCCGACTACCTGCTCGCTGGACTCCATCCCCACCCATCTCCTGCAAGACATCTCTCCTTAGGTCATTCCTGCAATTACTCACATCATCAACTCATCGCTCAACTCGGACACATTTCCTACTGCTTTCAAAGAAGCCCGGATCACCCCGCTGTTGAAGAAACCCTCGCTGAATTCCGCACTTCTAGAGAACTACAGACCAGTCTCTCTACTGCCCTTCATCGGAAAGACCCTGGAACGTGTCATCTCAGATCAACTCTCGGCCTATCTTACTCTACACAACCTCTTGGACAGCAACCAGTCAGGCTTCAAGAAAGGACATTCTACAGAGACAGCTCTACTCTCAGTTGTTGAAGACCTACGACTGGCAAGGGCGGCCTCCATGTCATCCGTTCTCATCCTGCTAGACTTATCCGCTGCTTTTGACACCGTTAACCACAGTATTCTCCTTTCGACTCTCAAGGAAATGGGCGTCTCTGACAAGGCTCTCCAATGGTTCGTATCCTACCTCTCGGGTAGATCCTTCAAGGTTTCGTGGGGAGGTGAAGTTTCAGAACCGCAACATCTTGACACCGGTGTACCTCAGGGCTCAGTTCTTGGTCCGTTGCTCTTCTCGATCTACATGACATCACTGGGATCAGTTATTCGTAAGCATGGCTTCTCCTACCACTGTTATGCGGATGACACGCAACTCCACCTTGCGTTTCATCCGGAAGATCAGACGATTTCGACCCGAGTCTCAGCATGTCTGAGCGACATCTCCCTCTGGATGAAGCAACACCACCTACAACCTAACCTTGCGAAAACGATCTCTCTATCCAACTAGGAGCATCAACCATTGTACCCTCCAGGTCTGCGAGAAACTTGGGAGTAATCATCGATGATCAGCTCAACTTCACAGATCATGTTGCCGCGACTGTCAGATCCTGCAGATTCATGCTTTACAACATCAGGAAGATCAGACAGTTTCTCACAGAACACTCCACACAAATCCTGGTTCAGGCTCTGGTCCTGTCCAGGCTAGATTACCGCAATGCGCTGCTTGCTGGACTCCTGATGTGCACAACTAAACCTCTGCAGATGATTCAAAATGCAGTGGCAAGAGTGGTGTTCAAGGAACCAAAAAGGACCCATGTAACACCTCTCTTCATAAAACTACATTGGCTTCCGGTAGCAGCTCGCATTGAATTTAAATGTCTTCTCATTGCCTACAAGACCAGTCTCAGCACCCACTTACCTTAACTCACTAATGCAAAGGTATAGGCCCTCAAGATCTCTGCGCTCCGCAAATGAGCTGAGACTTGTGGTACCAGCTCAAAAGGGTAAGAAATCCCTCTCTCGAACGTTCTCTGCTCCAGTTCCTCGATGGTGGAACGATATGCCTCTGGCTTCACGCTTGTCAGACTCGGTCTCTATCTTCAAAAAACACCGAAAAACTCATATTTTCCGGCTACATCTAACTCACTAACTCACTTCTTTTCTAACCTACTCACTCTATCAAAAAAAAATAAATAAAAAAAAAATACTTTTGTAACTTCTCTCTCTGTGTAACTTGGTAGCATTGTTGTAGCACTTGTTAACCTATTTTTGTATCGGCTATTTACCGCTTCATTGTCTCCTCGACTATTGTAAGTCACTTTGTGACTAAATGACTAAATGTAAATGTAAATGTAAATGTAAAATGTTCTCCGCCGTGCAGAAGCAGAAGGAGGCTATTAAACATATCCTCCCCCGCTTTTCAGGGCCCGGTGCCCACTCTCTCTCAAAAAGAGCTGTTTCCTCCCCTGGTCTTAAAAGACAACCGTTATCACTCTCCGAGCGACGGTGTACGGTTGCAAGATGTTTCGTCAGTCTGACTAGACGTTGCGTCAATCCGACCCGACGTTGTGTCAATCCAACCCGACGTTGCGTCACGACTAAACTTTGCGTCACATCGGCGGAATTGCAGTCAGACACACGCTCAAGCAAACGGTGTGCTATACTGCAACCCCCACAGGCAGGTAAGTACTCGGGACAGCAGGCTCCTAGGGGATCCGCAAAGTAGCTGTCCTGGGAGCCACAGAATGGGCTCCCAGGACATTGGAGGTGTCCATGGAGGTGATGAGGGAGGTGTCCATGGAGGTGATGAGGGAGATCGTTCTTCTGGTCCCGCTTGCCCAACGACTGCACGCATGGTCCATGCTCGGCAGACCGGGGTGGTGGCTAAACAGAACGATCCGTCTCGGCTATGCGATCCAGTTCGCCAAACACCCTCCCAAGTTTCGGGGAATCCTTCACATCTCGGTACGTCTCCACATATTTACCTCCCTACGGTAGGATGTGGCCTCCGTAATGCACTCCCTCCTTGAAGGGGCTGCGTTTCCCAGTGCAGTTCACGGTCGGGCGGCTATCTCGCTGCAGAGATAAGAAGGCCGTCACCCGTGGAGACCGGTGGTAAGTTACCTCTCACCTTTTTGTCAAAAAGCTGTTTCTCCACTGGAAGGTTACGCTCTCGCGTAGAAGCACAGACCTAGTACCCGCTCGAGCCCATCAGGGTCGCTCCGCTAGAGATCGTCACGCGGCACAGCGCCGTGACGTGTTACATAGGAACCCCATACTGTCGTCTTCGACACAACGTCGAGAGACCAACAGAAAGGTAACGTCTAGGTTACTAGTGTAACCCTGGTTTCCTGATGGAGGGAACGAGACGTTGTGTCCTTTCGTGCCATGCCGCTGTGCCGCTCCCTGCAGCGATCGCGAGTCATCCTTACGTTCCTCAGCACAAAAGGTGATGAATGAGCAAGCAGTCTCCCGTTTTATACCCGTATGTCCGGGGGCGGGGCACGGCATGCAAATTTCATTCGCCAAATTTCATTGGCCTTTTACATATAGTCAGAGTCGATTGGTTCTCAAGAGCGAACCCCCTACTGTCGTCTTCGACACAACGTCTCGTTCCCTCCATCAGGGAACCAGGGTTACACTAGTAACCTAGAAGTTTTTCCTACTGGTAAGACTGCAAAACTGTTTTTAGGCACGTTAGTAATTTGCATGAATGGTTTTGATAATTTAATAAATAATTTACAGTAGAGTGACATAGAACATTTTTGTTCACATTTTGAAACTGTTTTAATTTGTCATTATTTAGGGTGAGATTTGTATAATGCAGTAAGACATTTCACAAGGAATTCAATAATTTTTTTATTACACACTCCTGTAAATGAAATGCATAACTGACCTTTTTGACAAAGAAGCACGGTAAACCTCTTAATAATCCTCATTGGGGATTTATCTGATTATCACCAAATTTAGTGAATAGAATTATGATATCTCGAAAGGTGTTACCATAGTGATGAATTTATGGCACATTTAAGCAAAGTTTTCCTAACAGAATTTTTTTTACACAGTCCTATTTATATTTATTATATATTAGAAATTTAACAAGAAGAAATGTTGTAATGTGCCTTTCCAGACACATTTCGTCTTTCCTTCATAATTAATTTTTATTTTCTGTAGATTTGACCCGAGCAGGTGCGTGCATTTTTTTCCGAGAACCATCATGTACGGCGCCACAGCTGTGCATGTGCCCACCCTCTCTGCTTGCTACTATATTTTTTATCACTTTAGAAGCAAAAGGCCAACACTTATGAGTTTGGATACATAACCACGATGCTGTTCAGTCATGGGGCAGCAGAAACCACATAGATAAACATATATGTCATGATATTATCATCGGAATTGCCTGAAATCACTGCAGAAAGCAACAGGGTGCCTTGCAACCAGAAGAGCGAAGCATCTTTTAAGTCCACCCAATGCACATTCATTTGCAAGAACAGAGCAGTTCATTTGTGGTTTAATCATTAAACTACAAAGATTTAATTGGGAAAATCAGTGGGAAACTTTCTCCTCAGTATTTATGATTTAAAGATGATACAATTGGTTGAATAAAGTTTATTATTTTCTCTTCTAATTCTTAATACTGTAGCATTTGAATGTATTCTTATGTTAAACTCTAGTACCCCAGCTTGACATGCCAGAAACAAAAAACAATTATAAAATCAATATTTTTGCAATTCCAACTGGTACTACTAGAAATGAAAAATCAAGCATTTATAATTTATATTGCTTTCAGGAAATGAGCAATACCCTTTAAAAAGTTTTATTGAAAGAGTTTTGTCTTCTAAATATTTCAATCTCTTTAACACTGCTTGAGAGTGATCTGTGTGTTTACTTTCTGGAGTTCTAGGTCTCAGTAAGCAGACAGTGATCTCTTATCTTTTGTAAACAGGATTCTAATTAAATATGATGATTAATGAATTACCATATTAATGCAATCTGCAAATTAAACTGCTTTTGCATCGATAGGTAGGAAAACAAGGTAAATACTTAGAGAGCAAGAGAGAGTAAATGGATGGGGCTCTCTTTTCCATGAATAGTTCGGCCCACTCTTGTGGACTCAAGAAAAATAAACATTGGCATTCTCGACACACAATCAGCCCTTTTCTCAATGAGGTGGAGTGTGTAGTTGAGGTAGAGATTTATATTCATTACAACACAAGCATTTGCTTTAAAAGCTTCTCCCCAAAATCACCACTCTCTTGCTTAACATGCCACTGATAGATCCCATCTCTCCTCTCCCCTAAGCTGTCTGTTCCATTGATTTTTCATTTAGGAGATCAGCCCAGTACCTTCTGCATACACTCTTCCTGCATCAAATCAGCAAGGAATCTTGCCTCGAGGCTGCGGAGGGACAGAGGAGAGAGTTCCGTTATGTTTTCACCCACTGTGTCCATTTGGCTAAGGCCAGCGTTATCCCTGTGAACAGCCTTTAAATCTCCTTCATATGATGTGTGTCATCGCCATTTGATACGCCCAACTCCATCCCACTGCCATGGATAGTCATACCTTAGAGTCTTCCTTGCTTCAATCCTCCACATCAGATTGTGGGATGTGTATGAGAGAGGAAAATATCTGGGTTTAATTATGGCAGCACACAAATACTTGAATACTTATAATTACTATAAGGTTTATATATTGAAATATACAGTATTTATCTGTTTTGAAGATTTGATTTTTATAATTTGTTTCATTTGTTGCTGGAAAGACCAACATCAATCTTATCTATTCTGATATACTTGTTACAGTACTGCTGGTTTGACTATAAGCTTGCATTGGCATGTTGAAAGTTTGGTAAAGGTCAACTATTGTAGCATAGTTTAACATCGTCAGTTTTCAATTAAGAAAGCACTCAAGTAAAAAAAGGATCTTAGACAGAATTTAATTTAATTTTTCTCACCTTGACAAACAACATATGGTCAATTTGATCGTTTATTACTTCTAGTCTCCTTCCAATCAACCCTGCTAAGCTGAACAACAACAGTAATTCAAACAGTCAGAAAGTGTCAGTTGGCATTCAGTCTTATAGCACATAAGGGGTGGTCATGTGTAAAGAAATCAGATTGCATTGATTGCATTAAACAAGGCTGACATTAAAGGTTTTGATTCATTGTTAATTTCTTTTCATTGTTTTACCTTAAATGTAAAGATTGTTCCTTTGTTTAACACTGTAATTAATAATAACAATCATTTCAGCACTCGTTGATTTGGCTGACTGATGACATCTAGACTTTTTAACTGGCTTAAGGTTGCATAAGTGTATCTATCACAAACTAGGGAAACAGGAAAGATGAAAAACTTAAGATAACAGTACACATGATCCAATGAGGATAAGGCAAGGTGTGTATTCAAAGCTAATTCTTGGAAGATAAAAAGAATAGGTATTGACAATTTGCATCCACTGTAACAATCACAGCTGTTCCACAGGTGAAAATACACATGTAACATCCAGGGAGACGTGGTCAGCGGATACACAGTGGTTGTAACAGTATCACATCTGGCAACAGAACTTTACAAAATTTACGATGAACCAGTTGTAAAATGAACTGTTTCTGTTATAAAGATCTCAGTAGGAAACATGTTGACACTTATATGTGAAAATGGATTCAGCTTCATCTCAAAAGGGCTTTTGTGGTTCTTATTAGTGAATGTGTGAATTGTGTCCAGTTCCAGTGTTTTTAGTCACATGGTTCCCTTCATAATCCAGGTAATAAACATACAGGGGAACGTAGACGAGCTATCCATCCCTGGACAGAAGACACAAGGGCTTTAAAACGGGAAGAAACTAAGGTAGGAAACAAGGAAAACAGGTGAAGGGTTTGAACTCAGATAGGGATAATGAACAGGGAAACAAGGGGACAGGGCTTACACTCAAGACAGGAGAGCACATGGCCAAAATAAATACATGGCTTTCAATACAAACACAACATGGGACATGGGACTTTTTAGTTTTTTCTTATTCAGAGTTCCTGGATGATGACCTGGAAGAAAATGTCTCTTGGTTTTGGTGAGAAATTTTTGAGAGTTTTGTCAATGCTTTCTGGGTATTTCCACATTATATGAATGGTATTACAATAAAGCATTTAAAAAAAACATTCTACTCTTTAAAAAGACATTGTGCTGACCTGTTATGAATTGGCCTACCTGAGATACTGACGCTCAATTAAGATCTCCAGATTTTTAGAAACTCCAAATCCCATAATCCTTTGCGTCTTGATTGGGCTATTTGAGACTCCAATGAACTCTGCTTCTTTGAGAAGTCTTGTTTTACCTTGGCGGACATTGCTTAGCTTTTCGGGTTATCTGGACTGATTTTGCTTTACTGAATCCTTGAAAAGTGTTTATTAGAGCTGTGATTTTTGCAGCCTGCCCAGACAGTTGCCTTTTATTATTCCTAAATGTTTGCTGTCTGTCTCGACCCTCATTTATTCATATTTTATGTTTGTCTAATAATCTGCGTATGGATTCAAATCTAGTTTACTCTGCTTCTGCGTTACATAACCCAATAAGAATATTTATCAGCAAGCTTAATCATAGAAATGAATTGTTGAGAGAAAAGTCACAATTTATTTGCATTATAAATTTGTATTGTAATAGTTTCAACAGGTTTTCTTTAAATGATTGTGTGTACTAAGAATTGTATAAAAAGGCAACAGACAACAATTATTTTTAAGGGCTATGTGATGATAGGGAAAAAAATCGATTCTAAAGTCTGCCAAATGAATAAATAAATGAAATAAATGAAATGCTCAGAATCTTATAATGATAATGATAATTTTTGTCTGTTTAAATTGTGAACATGTTTTTTTTTCAAAGGCCTAAATTGTTTTAAGACCAAAATAACTATTTTAGATCTTGAACCTCTCCAGGTTAGTAATCGTGACATATTCCAATTAGTATTCATCGGATTCATCTAACTGCTTGATATTCTCTTTGATTTACTATCCTGTGCCAAGGATGCCAAGCTCTGACCTGACACCACCCTGATATTCATATTCATGCAATAGCCAAGGAGACTGCCCAAGGTTTCGATCTGTATGAACCTCTTTCCCTGCTTTCCCTGTTTCTTATTTACAGTAAATGTGTCCTACACAAATAAAAAATTACATGTCTTGATTTGCTCTTGCAACAGCAGTGGCCCGAGGTGACTGGTTAAACTGGAATATTGCCATACCCGAGGGTCTGCTAACACAGTGTAATTATGTGTGTAAATCGGACTGTGTGAGGTAAGGGAAGAATTTCTCCATTCTAATTGCACACGCCGAAGAAAAAAAAGCTCTCTATAAGAGCCAGGGGCTATAATCTCATAATTTTCAAATACAAGACTGGCAGAAAAAAAAACAGGCTTCTGGTGACTGTTCAAAAAAGAGGCAAAAGAGCAGATGCCAGTTTAAGGATGAAGATGTTTTCTCTTGAATATTGTGTTATCGATCACATCAGTGCTTACTCATTAACATGCATTTGTTTATTTGAAATGAATGCCAAGTCCTTACTTATACAGCTTGTATTTTCAGTTTTCTTTAATATATGTTTAATCTATCCTAATATGGAAATTGTATATAAAACTCTAGTAATAAGGAATTTTCATGCCACATATTCCATCAGTCAGCATAATTGTCTTTTCTACAGTAAATAATTTAATTGGCCAAGTTGAAGCACAAGAAAATGTCAGGGAATATGGTGAAGAAACAACAATCTAATTATTGTGCAGTCAGCAAGGCAATTATGGAGTGATTTAAAGTTAACACTAAATGGATAAATTTTGAAGTTATGCGAAGTCAAGAAGATTTCAAAAATATTTTTTATGGAATGTATGAGATTACATGATAATTATGTAGTACATGAATTTTATGTAGTACATGGGGTGATATTTTACCATTGGATAATTATAAATATGTTTTATTGTATTTATTTTATCTCACAGAGAGGTCTTTTTAATCTTAAATTGCAAAAGGAACTTGGTGCTAACAAGGTAGTTTGTAGGCTTAGCGTTTTAAGCATCTGTGACTTTGCTTCTATGTTGGTTTTGGTGTGTATGGGTTTGTGTGTTAGTTCAAAGTATGACCTTTTTGTCTGTGCTGTATATGCGTGGGTGAACTGTGCATGATTTCTTTATGTTGTTAGTGTATGCCTATGGTCTGTGCACATGCTGGTGTGTCTCTGTGCATGCATGTTCTCCGTCATGTGAATGTGCATGCACTGTATCTTTATGTGTTGTGTGCAAGTAGACTATTATCTATGTACTTTGCTTTTTAATTATTTTAAGTTTAATGCATTTTTTATACTTAATTTCTTTTACAGCTTGAGCTGATTTTAGTTGTTTGTTAGAAAAAAAGGAACGTAGAAAAAGGTCAAGCAGAAAAATGCATTCATTTGTATTTTATAAATACTATTGTACAACCAATACGCATGTTAACAATCTAAAGATATGGTATAAATATAAATATAAAATATTTGTTGTGAATAAAATACATGAAAAAATATGCTTATAAACTGATGTCTTTTGTTTTACTACACACAAGCAAAATAAATGAAATTTTCTGTCATGTCATATGCCATGCAAGATTTCATCTCGAAATTAATGACATGTAGAGATTACACAATCACACAAGCAAACAGTCTGGTGAGGAAGGACAGGCATCACTAATAGCATTTTACAGGCAGTGAGAAGCAGCAATGTTGGAAATTAAGGGTGATTAATATGCTTCTGGGATGAAACGAAGAAGGGGAGAGGTTGGAAGATTTTATAAGATATCCAAGATATCTTATAAAATACACAAGAAGGCAAACACCATCATAATTCATGAAGAATTTCTTAATGTATGCTTCTTGATCTGGCCCTGAAGGAATAGGGATTAGGAGTGTGCATGCTTTTGTAAATTCAAAGATCTGCAAACACCGGGCAGTCCAATTAGCACTTAGTGGGCTTTGAGTATAAAATAAATACATGCTGTGTCTGAAATCACTCATCCATTCACTACTTCACTATTCCCTATTATGACATTTGAGTCCACTATATCGGAAAAAAGTGAATCAAATGAGTGGGTGATATCAGACACTGACACATTGTTGTCAGGCTGCACAAGATCAACATGTCTGAGGTTAATTTAAATAAAATGTCCTCTACCAATCCTCTAATCTTTCTGCTCAAGCATGGTTGGCTCGGTGGCCAGAACATATCATGAGTTCACTCGGACACCACTACAATATTGCAGACACTGAGTTTGGTGTACTTAATAGTAGAGAGCGGTTTCAGACTCAGCAAGAAATTCACTTGAACATAATTATGATCAGATCAAATTCAGCTGCAGTTCTCATTTTTCTGGTGCCCATAAGAGTTATTGCATCATGTAGGGTCACTTAATAAAGTTGTTATAAGACTTCTACTTCAAAGTAGCTCAATGCATCTTCCAATTTTATCAGAGTTTACTTTTCACTTTTCGTAAATCTCATAATTTAGGCATATTTCAGCTGTGCTTAAACCACCAAGCTGTATGTGCAGGTCAGCCTGTTCGCCAATGATTACAATGAAACAATGTTTTTTTCTGAAGAACAGGTATTTTCGCACACTTATATTGCTTCTAAGGTCAAGATAATTCATTTTCAACTCCGGCTCAAAAGTGCAGTTTAATTGCTCAATTAATCCTGAAAGCATTGGGAAGAGAGGAGATTTAGCTTTCCTGCTGATCTTGACAACTGCATTCCAGCATATAAATGTAACTTCTTCTATTTTCTTTGATCTTAGCCAGAAATGTCTTACAGTTTTATCACAGTATGATATCAAGTGCAAGATCAGCATGATCAAGGCTCTAAGGGAATTTCTCAAAGTGAAATTCGATAAAGATAGATCATAGGCTCAGGGTAATGGTAGTGTAACAAAGAACTGGTTTCATCTAATGTACTGATTATAGAACATTATTTTGTGACAGAATACCTGTCAATAACTTAGCATAACAGGTTTGTGATTCTTTTAAAACCTCTTGGCTGTGTGCATTTGCTTAAGCGAATGTTTTTACATGTGAACTTTATTACATCTTGTAGACAACGAAGATGTAAACAAGTCTTTAATTTAAAGCCTTGGTCAAGTCTGAAGTCTTAAGAATAAAGTATTTTATTACAAGTTCAAGTAAAATCTTTTAACTTCTCACTCTTTTTACCCCTATGTAAAACTTGCTCATACTCAAAAATCCTTTTGCAATTATTAAAAAGACAATATGATAGAAATGTAAGATTTTGGTACTGATGGTACTCATATTATAAACTTGCCTGACTTTATTTTTTCTGCAAAATAGAAGATAATTTGAATGTTGGTAAAGGCGGTTCCTATTAATTGTACAAACCAATGTAAGGTGAGTAGTCGCTTTTATAATTTTTTTGTGCAATGTAATAAGACATTTGTTACATTTGCAATGTCTATTTAAATGAATTTGTGTGGAAAAGTTTCTATCTTTGCTAGGCGCAGTCTTAGTCATCCCCCGTGCGTCATATGCAATACTCTTGCAGTGTCTTACACTATATTGTAAATATAGCTACGTTCAGTGATCCTGTGTGTCTTATTAAGTCACTTTATTAATACAACTGCAGGCACTGTTAAAAACCAAACCGATTCCCACACAAACACAATGTAACAGTGGAATTAATAATATGGTGCAGTGGAAGTGCTTCATCATCTGTTTAACCTTTGCAGGAGAGGACAGCATCACTTGGAAACCACTTTCCCTTCATTAGAGTAATTTCAAGCTGATAATAAGCACTCTCTCTCCACTCACTATCTCTCGTTTTTTTTTCTTCCGCATCAACACGGCGCTCCTTGGCCTCAGCTGTGAAGTTGGTATTTTCTCTTGTTTCTGCTGTCTGCTGTTGGATTGACCTATCCTAGGGTGTGTGGGTGTTCTTCAGTCAGGGCCAGTGGGCAGTTTATTTTCTGGCTTTATTTGCAACCCAAAATGAAAATTGTGTCATAATATACCCATCCTCTTGTCATTCAAACCTTCACGAACTTCCTTTTGCAAAACACGGAAAAAGCTTTTCAGAAGAAAGTTTGTAATCAGACAGCAGCATTCTTCAATTTATTTTTATTTGTGTTCTGGTAAGGTTAGAAAGTCTACATGTTTGAGAAAGTGAATGATGAGAGTTATCAATTAAAGTAGCCTTTGTAAGGATTTCAAGTGAGGGGCAGTTATTTAAAAACCTATTCTCAACCAAAATATAATTACCATGAGTTATGATCAGACTACCCTTTTTAGGGAAAGAAAAACCAGCACAAATTGAAATGGATCTCATTGATTATGGTGAATTATATTAATCTGGAACAAACTCATTTGCAGGAACTAGTCTTGTTTTATGTCACACATCATAAGAGCAGGTAGAAAGAATTTACACTATTAGAGACTCTGGCTTATGATCATTGGAAGAGGTCGAAGTTGAAGCAGAAACTAAAACCAATTGAAATAAAAACATGACACATGCTGTAGCCTAGAGAATATGATTTATATGTCCTTTGAATGAATGTAAAAGTTTAGACAGACTCATTCATATCCTGCATTTAAATCCATAGTTTTGCGGATTAGGCAATCAAACAACATTCGGTGCCTAAACCATACACAGATAGTCCTTTAAACATTAGTTTTTTTTTTATAATTAGAAATAAAAAAGTCTAAATTTCCCATCAAAAGCTTAAAAGTTTTAACATTCTTATTTGTTGAAATATTTGCATTGGGCACGACCACATACTACTGTGTATTTACAAAAACATACACCAAAGACTTTTCTATTTTAATTTAAAAATGAAACTTAACAAAATATGAATAGTTTACCATTTAAAACACATGGAATACAATAGCTTCAACAGTGGCAAAGGCTGTGTTATAAAGAGGTAAGAACACATTGTCAGATGCAGGCTTCAGTTGGGCAAAGGCCAAGAATTCTGATAGACATTCAAACAAGGCAGGGGATGTCGGGTTAGGACTTAAATAAGAGGTCTGTGCAGGTGCCATGGTGTGTAAGATCCAAAGAGGATACAAGGAGGATGGAGCCAACAACTTGGAATTAGCAAACGTATAACTTTAAATAATCACTAGGAATACATGAATCTGATGGAAACCGGACACCATACATTGACGAAACCCCCTACATATATTAACGAGACCTGAACAAGAACAATGGAAAACAAAAGATATATATGAACTCCAAATGATTACTGGATTGATGACAGGTGGGATGATAGCAGACAAGGGACAGGTGTATGAACGTGAGGGAGCATGGGAAATGGAGTCCAATAGAAAACAGTCACATTTGATGCCCGGCAAGCACCTCTCTAATGCTGTGGTTTGGTGTGTTTGTCTGCAAACATCTATTAAGTATCTTTTCAGTATGCTACTCTAGGACCACTAGCTAAGTGTCAAACTGTGGCACTGGCATGCTGATATAAAATTTGAATCTCAAATGCTGTTTTGATTAGGAGGCGGAACCCTTCTTCCTCTCTTCGCAATCTTGGATGGACTCAATTTTGTTTTTTAAGATTAAAGAGAGGACAACTTAATCCTTAATCTTATTGCGATTTTTTTTTTCTTCAGATTAATTAAAATTCATTGGTATGAGGTTTTTGTGTGTGATGAATTTTAAGGATTGAAAACACGAATAAATGCACACAGAAAAGGTGTACGTGAGTTTGCAAATATCCTAAGTATGATACTTGCATGTCTTGTCTGATTCAGTTTGTTGAGGCTTCAGGTTATCTTCGCTGGAGTTGATGAAAAAAAAGTTTGATGCAGAGAATCTGTATCTTGAAAGACGGTCATAGTACATAGCCATAGCCCAAGCACATGCTTGAGTCCAGGTGAAGGCTTTTTCTTGTCCTGCCTGTCTTCGAAAAGATGTTTTGCATGTGGAAGTTTAATGGATATTTGCTAGAAAACTTCAAAGAGTTTAATAATACTCATATGAAAAATAGCTGACAAAGCATAGAAATAAACATTAAGGAAATCACAACTGCATATCGCCAAATATGATATCAGTCCTTTTTTTCTGACCACTGAAGCCTTCACAAAACGCATTGAATACTGCATAATCATTGCTGGTTGCTGCTGTCATGATTCTGCCTCTCTTGGTCAGGTTTTTCCTGTTTTTGGCAGAATCATGGCAGACCTGTGTTTTTTGTGAGGGTTACATGGCATTGTTTGTTTATGACATGCCATGTGCTCTGTTGTCTCGTCTCTTGACCCCGCCCCCTTGGTATCCTCTCTATCTTCCCATCATTGTTTCATTCCCCACACCTGCCCGTGTCGTTATCCCTTATGTTTCCCTATTTAAAGCCCTTGTGTTTTCTGTCCTGTGTCGTGGCATTACATGTTTGACTCGTGATTTGTGAAATCATGTTAAGATCTTGTCAAGTGTTTCCAGTTTTATGTTTTTGTTTGAATTGTTCCTGCTTGTTACCTGTCTTGCCTTGTTTAAGTTATTTAGAATATCACCTTGTTTTGTTCCCCCTCATGGGAAGTCTTTTGTTTACCCTTGTTATAATGTTTAGTGTTACTGTTTTCCCCATCGTGGGTTTTTGTTTTCTGTTTTATTGTATTAAAGTCTTGTTGTTCCCTCCAATAGTGCCTGCATTTGGGTTCTCTCCATTCCTTCATCCCACCCATCTTGACAGCTGCTTGCAAAGCAAAGTTTTTAAGCAGTAGGACCAAGGCTGCACCAGCTTATGAGGAGGGCACACCAAAGCGGGCAGCGCCAGGCCCTGTAATAGTTATATGGCCTTAGATTTCTTCTTCTTTAACGACTATTCACTGCTGCTTCTCTACTTGAACCCTTTGCAGCCCACGTTGCAGCCCACAAAGTTTTCTACAGCAGATAGAGATTTGCCACCTTGACTACGCCGCTTCACAGTCACAACTGAGCGGAATTTAGCTAAAAGAGCAGTTTCGGCCATGTCAAAAGGCCCGACCACTGCTATCGGCTGGAAGGCTAAAGCCATGTTTCCATCCAAACCACACAGGACCATGTCTGCCCTGGTGGGAAAAGCATATTCCTCAGAAAGCCATGCAGCTTCCGCTCTTACTTGATGGCCGTTCTCCCAGTCTTTCAATGGAATCTCTTAAGGAGTATGGATGAAGCTGAACGTGATCCCATCTTCGAAGAGTTACAGACCTCACTCTCCACCCTACGACAGCACAAGCATTTGGACGATCCATGGTTAATCTGGCGGTATAAGAGCGGTATCTCTGGCTCAAGCTTATAGAGATTAATGTACCAACAAGGTTTTTTCCTCAATACTCGCATCTCTTCCTCCAGCGTCTTCGGACTTTAGCCCACCTTCTTTAGCTGGGCTTATGTCTTACAGTTTATGCCTTTTTAAGCTTGGTCTCTCCGCCCCATGGCACAGCAGGATTAAATTGGTTACCGATACAATTTTGCCATGCAGTACAAGTAAAGTATCTATAGGGAGCGTACTCTGTAATCTACGTAACCTCGGGTCTCAGACATACTTGAACAAGAACTATGTATCTGCAATGTCATATTACTACACGACTAATCGCTGTGTTCAAAATTACCTGTTGCCATATGGCGAGGGCGGCTGGTTTTATAGAGCCTGTCATCAACCAACCTTGGCCCCCTCCCAATAGGCTCGTAAAATTTGCTTTTCAAGAACCAGGTTACATAGGTAACCAAGTATGGTAGTCCAAAATATAGTAATTCTGTAAGTACAGACAGACATGTTTAGGACAGATTTAAAACAAAAGGAATATCAATATTGGTAAAAGGTAACATATACATTTTTGAACAGTTTTAAATTGTCGTAAATTTCTTTGGACTATCAAAAGTCTTAAATATTGATGGGTTGCTTGTAAATGGGTGAGGGTGTTGTTATATTAAACAAATATAAAATAGTGTCTCTTGCGCTTATCTGGTGTGAACAGAGTAGAATGCATTTACCTGTTTTCATACAAGGAATACAGTTTTACAGATTGATAAGTGCAGAAAGCCATGTTTAATTGATCCTGTGTGAGAAAGTGTTTATTATTGATGTGTTACTTACTTATGTTAACCTCCGACATTCCTCCTCTTTATATCCAATAAAAGAAAACTATTTACACAAAACCACACATTCTGTTGAAAATTTAAAGACGCAGATCAAATAATGTAACTTTTGAATGTGAAACATGGCAGTACATTTATTTTATGATGGGATTTTCATTTGAAATTTTATCCTTGATGGAGTCCTGCTGGCTGATTGCATCTCTTAGATCTGGCCTCATGCGTTCTCTGTCATCAAATATCTAAGCGGAGCCTTCTGATTGCTGGGTTTCATTAACTATGCATGGGAGGAACTTTAGATTGAACTGAAATATGATTTTCTGCTTCACTTACTGCAGGGCAGCCAAAATTTTGTCCATGGGATGATTCACCAGGAGGATTTTACTAAAATGGTCATTCTGATAATAATTCTCCATGAAGATGGGGTGAGATTGATGGATACATTGATGGATAGACCAGTTAGAAAAAAGAACATGAATGATTTACTGAGAATGAAAGGTGATACAGTTTATATGCAACTGAACCAAATAGCCATTAATATGATGACAACATGCATCAGGCAGATGACTAATGAATAATCTAGTTCATGCAAATGCATTTACTGGTCTAAGTAACGCTGAAGCATTGATTTATGTATTATCTGCTCTGTCTTTATAACATGTTGACAGAGGTAGAGCATGTCAGCACTTGAGCTGATCCTGATTTTTTTGCTGTTTTATATGCCTCTGGGAATGCTAATGATTTGTGTTGCTTTCCTTCAAGTAGTCCCCTGAGACTTCTTAAACAGATAAATGTGCACAACAGCACACATACAGAATACACACATAGGCATTTTCCATTTAAAGAGTTTTTTCCCATATTGACACTTTAAAATGTTTGACGGCAAATAACAAACATCTTAAAGAAAATATAAAAAAATGCATCTTAAAGATATTATTACGTCTTTTAATGGTGTAACTATTGTATTTGCTTCTCTTTTATGTGTTTGTGTGTGCGCATGCATTTGTGTGCATTTTTTATTATACATTATTAAAATCATCATAAAGTGTTCAGATCACTATTCTCACAGCCGCTTCTTTGTAGGCATTCTGGGTTTTAAAACAACTCAACCAACACAATCCCATTTGTACAACCACTTGCTGATTATTGTATGTATTTGATTTGGCTTATTGAAGGACTAAATTCATCAGAATAATATATAATTTCTTTCCTGCATTGTAGCTTTACGGCAATTCCTTTAGAAGCTGGAAGTTTTTAAACATCAAAGTTTTTAGAGAAAAGCATGTACATTCTATGCATTTATCTGCTAAAGAAAAATAATTTCACCATGTACACTATAATACAGATGATCTCACTTCTGAAATTTATGTTACTACCCATAGGATACAACATTTTCTCAACCTTTCTGAAATTACTTTACAAAGTAAATACATTTTAAAACAGAAAAAAGCTTTTTTTCAGTGAAGTATAGATGTCGAAAAATCAATTCTTAAAAAAATGACAAGGTTCTCTAAAGAACCTTATACTAAGTGGTTATTAGTGGACAAAGTAATGACGTAGAAAACTCTTCAAGTGATGACAATTGAACCAAAAATGAAAATTATTTCTTGATCTACACACCCTCTACACCACGCTCAGAACATGAAAGAAAATATTTTGAAGAAAGCTGGTAATCGAACAGCAGTGGCACACATATACTTCTGTTGTTTGAACACCAAACTAAATGTGGGCCAGTTAAGGTTCTTCAAATCTATCTCTCTTTGTGTTTTGCAAAATAAAAAAAAAGGTGTCCAGTGTCAAGAAGGGATGGATGGTGAAGGAGAGAGAACCCAAATGCAGGCGTGATACAGGGAACCACAAGACTTTAATACACAAAACAGAAAACAAAAACCCACGATGGGGAAAACAGTAACACTAAAACACTTCAAAAAGGTCAAACAAAAGACTTCCCACTATGGGGCACAAAACAAGGTAATATTAATAAAACTAAAACAAGGCAAAACAGGGACAATCCAAACAGGAACATGAAACAGTAACAAGACCGTAACACGAACAAGGATTCAATACACGAATTCACAGAACACCAGTAACACATGTAACAAGCGTAATGCAGCGACACAGGACAGAAAACACAAGGGCTTTATATAGGGAAACATAACAAGGGATAACGACACGAGGCAGGTGTGGGGAATGAAACAATGATGGGAAGATAGACGGGATACCAAGGGAGCGGGGTCAAGAGACGAGACAAGAGAGCACATGGCATGTAAGAAAACAATACCATGTGACCCTCACAAAAAACACAGGTCTGCCATGATTCTGCCAAAAACAGGAAAAACATGACCAAGAGAGGCAGAACCATGACAGTCCAGGGTGATTAAATGATAACCATAACTCTTTGCCCGAAGCTGTACATTGACTGCAAGGGCACAGTTTAATGCAAACTACATTTCTCACAGCATTTAAGAAACAGAAAACAAAACATGCGTTAGATTCAAGATATGTAATAATCCTGCCAATGTGGGTATTGTCCTGAAATCCCTGTTCAGTATGGATAAATGTTACAGTATAGTGCTAATTAACATTTCAAAATACCACTGGTCACATAAAATGCATATTATAAATACAAAGTGTCTTATATATAAATACAGAAAACAAATTTCCCTTGTGTGCACATGAAATGTTTGCCGGTTGCTATGTTAATAAATGCCACCTTTGGAGCCTTTCTGAATTCAATGTTTGCTTTCCTCCCTTCTCCTATCTTCATCTATCTGATTTTTAAAGACCTCGAAGGCCTGCAATGCCTCGCAAACGTATGTGTGTGTGCTTACAATGTGATAAAATAACTGTTAAAATAAAATAAGGTGTTTGGTTGAGCAGAATCAAGCTCAAGAATATAAAATGGCAGCCAATAAGCCGGTGTGAGCAAAATTTTTGTTTCCTTTGAACTTTTAAATACATTTGTCATTGCAAAGACACTGTCTGTGGTTCATTTAAATATACTTCCGTTATGCTCCCTATGAAGCCTGTCTGAAATCATGCTAATATCAAAGCTGCCATTGTGCACCAATGCTTCCTCTAAAGCCATTGCCTGATTTGGAATAGGCCACTAGTCAATTGCCTAAGCTTTTGGTCGGACAGTACATGCATTAGACAATAAGATTTCTGTGTGAAACTTAATTTGCATGTTTAACACATGAATATATGCAGCACAGTTTTGGCAGTTTTTACCTACTGTTACTATTTAGGTAAAATTTATTATTTTTGGGGTTGAATCATGAGGGATCCTTATTTCTCCCTGTCGCTTTGGGCGATTGGTGCAGGGATATTAACATGGAACAATTAACATTACACTGTGGTGTGACTGTAATGAAAGCTTTTGCTCGAAGGCCTTAACTTGATCAAGTGTTAAAGCTTTTTGTAAGGATTTAAAATGGACAGTCAGATTTCATTAATTTCTGTGATGAATGACTGTGCTGCTGAGTCTGTGCTGTTCCCTCCTGAGAATCTCAGGTAACTGTAATTCCCAATTGTACAAAACAAGGCAAGAATTCAAGAAAAAGTTCCGTGTGACTCTGAACAGAGGATCTGAGAGTGCTAAGCCAGTGGCATAATAGAAAAGAGACAGAAGCAATCTTCGGAACTGACATACATCTACCTTAAGCAGTACTTCCTAAATGTATAGTACATAGGTGGCCAACCAAACTCCCTGATGAAAGGGGGGAGAGGAGTAAATGGAAAAAGTTTAAAGGTCGATAAAACAGCATAAAATTGCTCCTTGGTAGCAACCGGCCGGATAAGTACTGATGTGCAAAGACATTTGTGTGTGGGGGAGAGAGATTGAAGTTATTGCTGGTCATACAATTGTAAAGGTTCTGATATGGACAACATTCAGAGGCTCACACGTTGCTGGGCACTTCTTCACCAAGATTGGCCATCAGAGCAGTGGGAAAGAGCCAACTCAGTTACTAATACTCAAGAGAAAAGCGATTTTATCGACCACTGTCAACATGCCACTCTTTTCTTTCTTTAGTTTTTTCGGGTCAAATCGTGTCTGCAGTGTGTGTGTGTGTGTGTGTGTGTGTGTGTGCGTGCGTGCGTGCGTGCGTGCGTGCGTGTGTGTGCGCGCGCATGTATGATCAAGAATGAGGTAGGCTCAGTGAAAGCATAACAAGTAAGAGGCGTCCTCACTTAAGAGCTTTATCTGTCGAAAATGTAAAATTTTGACCTACTCACAATGTAAATACTTTTCTTATAAAAATAACCACCTTAAAGGGATTCATTAATAATCATAATTATTGTAGGAGCGTAAATATTTTCTGTTCAGCGAGTGATTTTTACATTTAATACCTTTCATATAAAAACATTTCACAATGGTGTGCTAAAATTGATAATAATTACCTCTTATATGGTTGTGTGTAAAGCTTTTTTTATGAAAATATGCAGTGTGTTAATACATAATAATTTGAAAAAAGTGCAAGCATATGCTGTATGATTGGTTCAATTCAACAGTGTACTGTTGTACAGTGTAATAAATAGGTTATTATTGTTTTGGGCATTGTTTAAATTATGTTTTTTCCACAGATCAGGGGCCGATTCAATAAGGTGCTTTAACCTACACCTGAACTTAGGGTAGATTTGAATTGCTACTCTCAGTTTTCAGTTTGAGATCAGCAGTTCAGAGTTAGGTCTATAAACTCAGCCTAGATGACTACAGAAAACGTCCCTTAGCGGTCTTAAACTGCTTGAATCCCAAAAAATGCCGCTTGCATCTTTAATTATAAAGGTGTATTCTAAAAGGACGATATTTCAACTTCTTTCAGCATTGCACAGAGCAAACGTAGTATTAAAAAACAAAGTACTGTGTGCGCTTATATCAATCTTTTGGTACATTAAACAATTGGTCTGCACCGCACAGTGAAATTGAACATAGCAGAATATAAAAGTGAACTCACTAAAGAGGCTGCTGGGAGTGAATGTTACACTCCGGTTCGAATCTCCATTTGAGATTTTGGAGCATGTTAATGTCAAGCCCAGAGAATGATGTACATAATGCCATTTTATGCATGTGTTTAAAAAGACCTGTCGAGACACTCAGTTAAGGACAAAATTCTGGTAATTCTTTGACTATCTTAGTATACTCGTGGCAGAGATTATGTTTAGTCAAATAGCATTTGATAAATTATTATTTATAACCCTTAAGGTGTGAAGTGGTTGTTCTTAAATATGGGGAGACCTGGCAAACCTATTGAAAATCCACATTGGAAAATAATATTCTCAACTTTAAATGTAAGCTTCTGCTGAAATGCTGGATGGCTTGAATTCAAAACTGCACAGCAGGGATTTTTTGGCTCTTTTGAGAGAGAAAATAAAGAATGCACTTTTCTCTTTAGCCGTTGTACGCTGAATTCTACAGTATCTCAAGAGTTCCACGTCCCACGTTTCTGAATTTTTATATAATAGCAGATAAATTACAATATCTCAGTCTAAAGTATTTATTTTACAAGCAGTGCATGCTATACTGGGGGAAACATTTTTGAGGATAGAATAAAGTGGTCCAGTATTTAAAAAAGCTGATCTTTTCGTTAACTGTGCTTAAAGGCAAACCTCCAAGGCACCTTTAATGAGTTAAATGCTAATTCTGGATAATGTCGAATATGATTACATTGCCTTTACAGATCACTGATGCCGTGGCAGATATGATTACACTCAGGCATGGACATTTCATTTATTAAAGGATAATTTATTTTATGATTTGAAAGTTTCTTCTTTGTTTTTTTGATTCCCCTTCAACAAGATGACATGCAGTGTTAAAAGAAACGTTACTTTTCTAATAATAACATGAATCTTATATCACCTTATTACTTTTCTGATCTCACAAATTTTATTTTCAAATTAATTTTTCTAATCCCCTTCTCTACTGTGTTCTGAATGGTCAGATAGTCTAGCCAGCTGGGATTGGTCTACCATGGCTGGTTACATGGCATATGTACTGTAACTAGTGAGGCAAACTATTTTATTCATTTTAGAACATCAAAATACCTCCTCCTGAAAAATTATTTTGAAATTTGAAAGTGGCATATGAAAGTCCTTTTATTGATATTTAATTGTCTTCATTGTTAGTTCATATCAACCATATAGGGTCGAATATGCTAAATTGATTGCATAGTATTTCACATTAAAACCAAATCAATGTGCTATACAACCTTTTCTAATTTACAGCCATTTCCAAATGTAAGCACTTTGTTGTAAACACTGAAGTGATGAATAATATCATATTTTTAATGCTTATGACATGGCTTACTAATGTTGATTCACCAATAACATTACAATCTAAATTGTCAACAGACAAGAAACATATTTGTAGAAATGTCCAACTTTTCTTTGTTTTCTTATTATATGTAATTGTTTTTTAATAATTTTGTCCTTTTAAAGCTCTTTTTCCAAAGTTCTTTTATTTTTAGGGTCATAGTGGATCTAAAGGCTTTGTGTGGATTAGGGCATATGTTTTATCCTCGATATGTTACACATATATGAATTCTAACTGTTTCTCCAGTCAGGGATCATATAATCTTATGGGGGACTCTTGCTTTCTGTGGAAAATATTCTTAACAAATTCTTGTCAAAATTCTGCAACATGCACTAATGTAAATCTATCCTCTCATATTCGTATATCTTTTATCTCAAGAACAATCTTGTAGCAGGAGTTGAAAGACACTCTGCTGCTAGTTCAATTAGCACTTGTGCAAGAGGTCACAATGAGTTTTGAATTAGAGTTTGAATGCAGGATGAAAATAATCTATTCTTAGAAGGTTCGATGAACATTCAGGATACAGCTAAATAAATTACCTAAAAGAGAATCCAATGCCGCAAATATTTATACAAAAGGACAAAGTGACTTGAAGGGATAGTGCACCCAAGAAGGGAAACATCATGTTCACCCTAACGTGTCAATACAGGTGACATGATTTGTGTGTTTTTCTGCAATATAATTAAAACCAAAATTTTTCTTAATTGCTATACTTCCCCTTATATACAGTAGGAATTGCATTTAGCATATTTAATGAATGGTATTTACATTTTTATTATTGTTGGACTACATTTACACGCCCTCTTAATGTGATTAAAGTGGGATTTTGGTAATATTGCGATTACATTTTCCAATAATTGGATCTAAATAATATGAGCTCTTAATCACAGTATGCATAATCAAAGTAACATAGGCTTATTTAAAATGTAATAAAAACAGCATGTAAACAACTTAATCTCATTTTTTCTGCTTTGACCAAAGATGTGCATGTGCTACTTACATATGCCATAAGTGCAAATTCATAGTAATCATGACTGCCTTAAGTTTATCATCCACACAATTCACTTTCAGCACTGTTTGCTTTTTACCTTCATTCACCAACAGTTGAGGTGGCATTTTCCATAAAATGTCTATATTCATATATGTCTATATCTGTGATGAAGTCAATACTGTTATTATTGGTGAATATGTATAAATCATACAATGTTTAAACATCCCCTCCCTCAAATATTACAGAAGGAACAATACAATTCTAAAAAGGACCTACTGTTGGAGGCCAAAATTAAACATAAATCACGTTAAACATAAATAAATTGTATCATTAATAAATTAAAACTAATTAAAACAAAAAATACAAACTAAAATTACACTTTAAATAAAAAAATTAAATTAAAAAAAAAATCTGAAATGAACAATAATAAAAAATAAAATCAACACTGTCTTCTACGGTAGCTCTCCAAAGCTCAAAATTACCAAGGCACACTTTTGCTTTTTTGTTTTTGAATTAGTCATGAATGAACTTTTCATATGAAAAAGCCTTCGCTAATTAAGAGAGATTTTTTTAACTTATTAATACAGTTGTCCGATTGATTTAATAGTCTCAGAAACATACACAAGAAAATATAGAGATACCATAGTGATTTTATCATATCCATGCTTGTAAATTGTGTTTTATAATAGTTGTATTTGTTAAAATATGTTTATTCTGTGTTTTTGCCTGTTCGTACCAAGGTTGTGAGAGAAACAAAACTTCAAAAGTCTTGTATGCACTGATCATTTTGGAGTTTTGACAATAGAGTAAACAAAATAGCAAACAATTCAGGCCTTTTTTGTCCATTCCAGGCATTTCTTTTAAAATTGTAATGTAAACTGTATGTATTTCACCATGTGGTCATTATTATACAAAAATCACAATTGTCCTGTGTTTTAATATGATGCATTTTAAATAATTTTTTTAACTTAGATTTGCTATTTTTCTGTTTCTTGCCGCCTGATTTTTGATGTCTCTTTCCAGTATCAGGCATATTGTTCATCACTTAATATAATCATTCTTGATGTTGAGGGCTTGTCGCTGAGCAGATGCTGCGCGTCATCACATGTGCTTTCTAGTGTCTACTGTAAAATGCAATATACGTTTATATTTTTGTATTTATGTTTATTTGTAAATTAATTTTATTAGTTATTTTAGTAATGTATTATCATTGACCTGCTGGGATGGTGCCCCACTATGCAGACTTTGTAATTTGCGTATAGAGTGCGGCAGAATTTATTTACATCAGTACTTTTATGCGGGTAAGCATACATTGCTAAAGGACACTTCCTTCATTCAGTATGCTGCCACCAGGATTTGAACCCTCAACCTTCTGCTAACAAGTCCGACTCTCTAAGCACCAGACCACAACTGAACCCCCCTAGTTGTTAGGCATGGCATGGGGGTGGGGTGATCATTTGTAATATTTTGTTGATATTCTGGCAGTTTTAAATCACGTTTTCCTTATAAATTTTTCCACTATAATCATTCTTTCTACATGCTTTCCGTTTACAACCTGTAGCTGTTTAAAAAGTGAATGTCAGTATTGTGATTAAAAACCACTTAAGATGCCAGTGTCTCATGCTACATTAGCTCCATATGGACTTATACACACAGTATTGCAGTACTCTTCCTCTAAAGCCTTAAGTCTCTTGAGAGAGACAGAGAGAGAGACAGAATTCACAGAGGATTCCTTTATCATCAGACAGATGGTTTGAGGCATCATTAACATGTTATTTTGATTCTCTCTCTCACACAAACGCAAACACACATACTCAGTGCGTTGTTCAGTTTTGTGTATGTTTTTATAAATAAAATATTACTGGCGATTACCGGTAAGGAGAGGTGCAGTTTAAGAAGCAGTGACCATCATGTACTTTTACATAGACATACAAGACACAATTTTTCCTGTTAGGTTGTTCTGTTTATATTAGTGTGATTCGTAAAATGCGAAATTTTAAAATGTTCCTGCTATAATAACCATTTAGTGACAAAACAAAATTTATAGCTGCTGTTTACACTATTATCAGTGTAAAAAAGGGCATGGTCGTCTTATATTTCAGTTGTATTATAGTTTTACATTGCTCCATTCAAGTGTTGAGTTTTGCCGAGTGGGCGGGGTTTGAATCGATATTCCCCGCGAGTTCTGTAAAAGAATGACGTGAGATCGCATATTTGGTGAGCGAGTTATTATCATGAGCGCACGAGAGTCAAGGTGCATCAGAAGGTCATAAAGTTAAGGATCAATAATATAGCTGGTGAGCAGTTCGGTACGTCATATGTGATGGGCGGCTGATGTTGTGTGATCACTCCTGAGTTCGTTGGATTTCAGTATTGAACATTGCGTGTGCGTCATTGCAGACTGTAAGTTATTATCTTACATTTATTTCCTCTAATAATCATTGTTTGGTGTTCTGTTTAATGCATCAATAAGATGTTTATTCAGTTATGGAAAACAGTTGTTATGTTATACCTGTATCACAAGTTTGTAATGCCTATCACGTTCAATCACATGAAGTGATAATGACGCAGTATTTTTAGCGTAAGAGCTGTAACAGAAACTAATTGAGTTTATTTATTTTATTATAGAACCACACCCATATATACCAGTTCATCTACATTAGTCCAGCTGACCTGTCACACAAACCCCACACACACTGAACATCGCAGCAAATATACTCCTTCATCTGAGGATCGACTTCTGATGACATCTGCATCTATCTTCTATTAAGTGGACTTCCTCTGGCATATTTGGGACTTCTCAACACTGAGTACACTAACTTATTGCCAGCACTCGGTTACCCTCACTGAATACAATTGTATAATTGAATGTTACAACATTGTTTTCTATTGTTTATTTGATCATTTCACGTAGGCCTACGCTGTGACTGTGATAATTATATATTTGTTGACATTATCAATCAATACAGTGAGTAAATGTGATTCTGTCTCTGGCTTCTTCTGTCTTCTCCTAGTTACTGGACATTAATTGTGTTATAATACTCTAGGGTGATTTAGAACCGTAATAGCAATCAGTGCATACTACAGCCTTCAATACAATCAGCATTGCCTATCATTGTATACAGTGTGAGCAACATTTGCAAGGCTGAATTACTCAAGAGACCTTTTTATAGTTAGTTTTCATTTATGATTTGATATACACCATACATTTCCTGCTAGGCTGTACTTAATGTTGAACTCCTTTAAAACGTCTTTGAGGTCTTGTCATGAAGAGTATGAATCACATTAACTCAGGATGACCCCCTGTGTTTGGATGGTTGGAGTCTGTCATGCTTTCCTGACCTTGTAATACCAGCCATTTGACTGTCACTGGTATCTTCTCTATATTTAACCCACTGAAGAGTGTACTGCCCAACTTCAAAACAAATGCATTATTGTTTACCTGTTAAGCTAAAATATATGCCACAGTGAACCTGTCTGCCTTTCAGCTACCGCTGTCAGATTTCAAAAGCGTCACCGCCACTCTTGTAGTTTATTTGGAGACGTCTTGCAAAAAGAAGCAAGCCACTTCAGAGAAGCATGTAGGTGTCAAAATAAATAAAGGTAGTGGTGAGGCAGGACGAGGATCCATATCATTCAGTTATTTAGCGCCAAGGAACAAAATTAGTTTCCACTATGCAATACTTTGCTGTCAGAAGCGGCACAGAAAAACTAAACGATATTGTCAACTCAATAAGCCTTTGGCATATTATTCATTATTCAGTACTATGCCATATAACACCCACAAAAAAAGAGCTTCATGATGCCATGGAACTTCCTTGTAGTGGAAAATTTTACATATATGTACATATATATTTAGAAGATGAAACATTTTTATAGTGGATAATAAGTATTAAAATTCTAATCCCTTTCCACACTGTTCTTGTAATTAATTTTACTGTGAGAGAAACATGAAAACGGGGTCAAAACATGTACCTAGGCTGTCAATGGAGCAGTATGCTTCCAAAAGTCATATATATAAAGAGATCACATGTCTTTGACAATAGCGAACGGCAGGATTGGAGGTGGTAAGACACGTGGGCATTACATTTCGACACCGGCTGAACACCATATACCAATCAGAGTATACTTACATATGATGAGGTAGGCCTTAAAATGTCAGGTACTAAAATAGGGCGCAAAAAAAAAGACAGGATAAAAGATGCAAAGCAATTTGAATAGTAAGACTAATATTGCTACTCAGGACTGGTTTCTATCTATAAGCACAAACAAGATCAAGGTGATCAAAGTGCTAAATAATGATTTGCATGTTATTAGCCCACTGTCTGGCAGAAGGCTGAACATTATAGTGTCAATTATATATAATAACATTATATCAATGAGCCCTTCGCGTTCATTGAAAATTTAGTCGCAATTATGTATAGTTGATGACTCAATACTATGAAATATAAGTGTTTAATGTTTATCACCATTCTTAGGTTTCGAGGTTAAACCTATAAAAAGGATGTATTAGGGTCAGTTTTTATGCATCCTCCTCCATTTAAACTGTTCCTATTGGAATAAACGTGTAGTTTTATATCTTAAATAAACTTGGATTATGATACTATAATTAATTACCAGTAAAATTATCATGTCAAGTTATCTTTATACCTTTAGTATTTTAAGCACTTGTTATAAGCTTTCCGCATTAATAAGTATGTGAGACTGCAATGCATTTGTACAGATATTTTCATTTTAGGGGTTGAGTAGCCCTTCTAGGTCCAGTTTTGACTTTGGTAAGGTTCATCATATGAGCTTAAGTATTGGAAACATTGCTTTCTTTGCTTGTTCTAGGTTCTGTATTTAATTTGCGTGCATATTGTTCACAATACTTGCTAATTTGTGGCTTGCTGGTGGAGCTTGTTGTATGCCTGTTAATTACACCATGATCATGTACTTCCAGAATAGATGTTTTTATTGTTTTGATTCATATTTTTTTGTTCATGTTCATTGATTATGATCTGAACTATGTAGCTCTAAACGTCATCGAAAAACTCAAAATTTCTTTAGTTATTGCAATTTTAAGTTTTAGTTTTTCCTCTCTCACTTTTTGTTTTGTTTAATCGTGACTTGCATCCAAAAGATCATGGCTCAGGTCATCACATGTTTTTTTAAAGGTAGCTTTAATGGCCGGCAAATAAAACAAAAGACCAACTCATATTAAAAAGACCATAAATATTTCTTAATATGCATGGACTGTGGAGAAAAGAGCTAGGGTCCAAGTTTACATAGCAAAACCTGAACGGTGAACTTTTTAAGATAACCTCATCTAAAGGAGCACAGCAGACAAAAGACATAATGTTCAGCCTTCTGCCAGACAGTGGGCTAATAACATGCAAATCATTATTTAGCACTTTGATCACCTTGATCTTGTTTGTGCTTATAGATAGAAACCAGTCCTTAGTAGCAATTTTTTTTTTAAATGATCCATCAATATTTCTGTATATTTAACAGGACATACACTAATATTCCTGTTTCTCTTTTCCTGTTAATAATGTCTGTGCATGTTTGTGGATCTACAGTATATGGATAGTGTGTGATTGCATTTCAGTGGCCTTGCTTTATCCAACAATTAAAAGCAACAACTAATTATGCAAATAATATGTCCATCAAAAACCTATTATTGTGTAGCCTGTAATATAAGCAAGGTTAGAAAAAAAATCAAGTGTTGAAATAAAAAAAAAATAGGTCCAAGGTCATTTAATATTAGCCTTTAACCTTAAACATGTGAATGTGTCAACTACATTGTAGTTGGTTTGAATGCACTGCCACTGATCATGTAGTACTGTAAAAGGGAGTAAAAAGAGATATAACATTTTAACAAAACCTGATCAGTAGAGCAGTCTGTCCATTTTGGCCTACTGTAGAAACACGGGGAGAAATTCTACGCAAAATGAACAATTATTGTATGTAAATAGAAATAGTAATAAACTCACCACAATTCATTTTGTAAGGTCTTATTACAACTTGGAAGAAATAGTTATGTACACAGTATTGTCCTCTGTCAATAGATCGCATTAGACATTTTGCCATTTAACCTAAGAAAAAACAAATCGTCACGGTGCTATCTATTTTAGTGCGCCTCATCTTTTCTAATATTATTGAGCCTCCACTGACCGTTGACAGATATTTTTCTCACCTTTAATGATATAAAATAAAAACATAAAATTTTTGACACATGGCATCAATAAGCACTAAACTAACCTGAAAAATAATTTTTTGCCGCATATGTGACTTCTTGTGTCATGTTGCAGGGCTTTGCAGAAGGAAATGGACTATATCAGCAGGAAGCATAAATAAGTCCAGGAGAGCCAAGATGCTTAAATTGTGGTCTTTAACCTTACTTTCACATTGCATTGAATCTCCCCAAGCAAACATTCATAGTGGATTAATCTAAACCCATGTTTCTAAAAGCCTCTAAAAGATTCACTCATATCGCATCCGGATGTTTTTCTAACCCGGGGATGTGCTCAAAGAATTCATCCCTTACAATTGCCAGTTAAGGTTGGATCGCAATGATCCAAAAGCTTTTGAAAATCAGCGCAAGAACCTGCCCTTTAGAAAATGGGTAAGAAATATGGGTTTTGAATGTAATCTTATCACATTCCTTCATTGTGATTGTAAAATACCTTTATGACTTTCAAGTCCTTTGAGAAAAACACATATGCTCTCACACAGACTTTCGTATGTTTACCAATACCTGAACTTTAAAGTAAAAAGAATTCTTCCGAGTCTGATGTCGGTGTCTGGTCCTTTAACTCTCGGCAATAGAATCTACTGTATAGTTTACCACTGACCTTGGATCTGTGATCAAAGCATCTTATTCTATCTGTGATCTCCCCATGACGGAGACTTAGTCTATGTCCAGTCCTCTAAAACTCCTTTCCTCTCTGTTTGTGATAGAGATCTTAAACACTTCACCAGTGTTCTGCTTTTATCTAGAGCGAGTGCTAATGTGCCTCATTACTTGCCTATCCTCTACCTCGTGCACTGTTGAAGAGTGATGGTGGGGGAAGCCAAAGAAAGGAAGAGGGGGAAGAAAACGAAGGAGGAGAGAATCGCTGTGAGCTTGAGAGCAGGAGAATGCTCCTTTGGGGTTTTGTGAGAAGCTAAGCGAACTCAGCAAGGCTTGAAATATACACATTTTGCTCTTGTTGCTGTTCCTGTGGCACGTGATTTTAACAATGAAATGCAAAGCTGCAATGTGTAAATTCTTTAGATATTTGGTAACTTTATATGCAGAGAGATCTATTGGCAAGCCAATTGTTGGTTTATTACCGCACAAAAAAAAACAATTGAAGAAAAATAAGGAACATTTATTTTGTCAGAGCAACTTACGTGTAGGGTTGACCAATGCATTATTATAGGATAAGATGTTGAATTCATCAAACAACAAAAGCATTACTGCGGTTACCTACTTCATATAGAATAACCTTAAAGCTCCAAGGTTTCCACATATTTTGTGGAAATTAAGGAACCACAAACATGAAGATATGATCTGCAGCTTAGCTCAGAGGAGCTTTAAATGATTTCGTGCAAGTGGAAAATTTTCAATAACTACTGTACCATAGCTTATACCATCAAGAGAACAGCAGAGAATGGGGAGGGGTTAAAGTTTCGACAGGTGTGAGAGCTTGTTTCACACTTCTGTGCACAGCAAATAAACATACTGGAATTGGTGTGTGTGTTCACGCAAGGCTGATTCAAAGCTGGTTATGAGAGAGAAATGCGGTGCAGTTTCCCTCTTTGACAGTACGAAGTAAGCGACCGCTGTATTTATCAAGGGAGACAGCTATGCAGCATTCATTATAGAAACACACATAGCAGGTGCCTACACAAAGGTGCATACATACAGTACCAGGTGCATACTGAACATTTTGTATTATCAATTAAAATCTTTCAAAGACCACTTTTGCTATGGGATTTTATAACAAGGCATTAGGGTACAAGCTATTTAGCCCTAGTTATCTAATTAGAGATGGGGCAGCATACAACACATGCCCTTGAAACATTTAAGCGCCCATGATACACCGGAACTCCACTATTATGTGATTTAAAATCTACATTATTACAGTGCTTCAATTAAATGTGGGTATTGGTAAAACTGGCACTTTATTAATTTTTTCTTTAGCACAGTCCGCAATTTCTGCACGCAGCCAAATTTTCTACCACCCACATGCAAAATAATAGTAGGGTACACAACAACTAAAAATTCTTTATACATCAACAAGTTTCAGACAATTTTTTCTCAGGAGATGTGATTTAATAAGTAGCTTAAAAACTATATACATTAACTTTCATGTGATTTCATTTTAAGGACTGTAACTGTACGTTTAGTTTTGTCTGCACCGAACACTGAGTACAGGTTTTTATTCTTTCAACCCATGAGTGGTATTAAGAGAAAGTTGTTGGTACTACTCACAAAATGCAACAGCCGCCAATAAAACCAAACATCCACCTTAAATAATTAAATAAGAATTATGTGCGCATTCATTTTTATTTCAAGAATGATTTCTTCAAATGCTTGGTCGCTCACTTCATTTACCCCAATATTTGTCATCTCAGTCTTACTGTTCATATTATCTACAACTTGTCTAAGACTCTTTATTCTGTTTCTCAATCAAAAATATTAGGAGAAAATTTCTCAGTGGCATGTAGATGTAGAATAGTGGTCAGTTGGGCTCAAAGCTTTTTACATTTCCCATTGAGGACTGGTAAGAATGTTCCTTTCTCTGTGAAATATTGAATGCTTATAAACAAAGAAAACTTTAGCCTTTAACCCAAAATGCCAACCTATCATGATTTCTACAGATGATTAATTTAGATCCTCAACACTAACTCACTGCAGACCTTCAGGTCTACACTAAACAGCATTCAAAGAGTTCAAATGTAAACCACTCTAAAAAGACACCTCTGTCAAAAATGAAATCATAAATTATTTGTTTTGAATAATATCCACACATACTATATGTCAAATTATTTAGCATCAAAAATGTCGCTGACCAGTCTAGAATATTTGGTATTAGAGAAGTGGGGATACTTGTTTAAATAAAAATCATCCGACTTTGAGTCTGAACTTACTGAGAATCTCAAATTTCGGCAAAGATTGTAACAGAAATAATGCAATTATCTCAGTGTCTCCATTTCATATTTTACCCCTAGCACATGCAAACAAATGATTACAGATTTTTGACATATGGTGCTTACTGTACATGGCTGATGCAATTTTGGGTCTGACCTGTGACATCCCCTTGCCCCTCCCTCTACCCCAAATAATTTCCTCTCTCTATTGTGATCTCCCACCACTGACAGTTATTACCAGAATAATTGTCTCATTTCAGTCTAACCTCATACAATACAGATCAATCCATAAAAAAAGGCATTAACTTTTACATTACACAATGTCAGTCACACTTTGCAGAGACATTAAACTGAAAAACAGGAGATATGTTTATAGACTTAATGTTTGCATAGATAGTCAAAAAGATTTTTCCTTTCAGCAGTTTTGCCAACTAAGGGTGTTGTCTTGTCATTCTCTGCCTGGTTCAATGTTCTCTGGTGTACAAAAATATGCAAAGGAACTCTTTTTTTCTTTTTAAATGTGCACCAACAGAAGATGCTGTGGTGTAGAACCATTGCTCCCCCACATGGTTACTGCTAGAAACTTCTACTTCTTGAGCATTTGACAACTAAAAAACAGTTTTCTAGTTTAATTGCATATTTTGAGCCATCTTTGTGTGCATCCAGAACTTGTCACATGTCAGATCCAGCAGAAATATTCCTAATTCACCCAAAAATGATAATGATATAAAAATCTGGATATTCCACTGAAGGCTATAAAGAACTATGGAATGAATAAGAAAGTTCTAAGCTAAAGCTTTTTGCATCATGGTAATGCTTGCTTGAACCTACTGAAAATCTTTATTTCTTTTGTAGATCACAAAATACAGGCGTCACAATTTATTGCATTGTAAATATCCTGAAATACAAAAGACACAATACTGAGGACTTAAAGTCACCATCCGTTTTCTTTGTAGAGTGTGAGTGATCGAATGAAATAAATGGTGACAATCAGTCTTTTACATTCTTCCCTTTGTGTTCCCTAAATAAACGTTGTCCTGTTGGTTTGGAACAACATAACTGAATTCGAGTGAATAAGAATAGAAATTTAAGGGGGATCATTTGCATTTGCAGCATACCTTTGCCCATTGTCAAATGTCACATACAGAAGACGTAGGCAGATTGTGAAAATCAGAACTATGAACACAAGTATGACAAACAGAGGACTACAAAATACACAAAATTTCTATGCATTTTACTGCAAATCTGTTGACTTTGCTTATAGTGCAATGAGACAATATAACAGCATCAGTATATGGACATAATGTTTTGCTGTAGGTGAGAATTACCCTTTCATCCAGAAGAGTGTAAGGATATCCTCTTCTTCATGTGATGATTAAACTGGCCAGCACTGGGACTGATGTGTGATCAGCTGCAAAGACACTCACCAAAATATGGTGATGAGATCAAGTAAAAAAAAAACTCATTAACAAAATCTTCAGGAGACATGACCTTCATTATAATAGGGTATTAAAGCCTGTGTGTGTGTGTGTGTGTGTGTGTGTGTGTGCACGCGTGCGTGCGTGCGTGCGTGTGTGCATATGTGTTTATAGCAAGATTCAAAAACGGTTGCCCTCACTTGGATTTACCTTACATGCACTATAATCACAATAAGTCAAGTGTTCAAAAGTTTGGAGTATTCTGGAGAATCCTTGGCTATTGGAGAGCTCAAGATGTGATGAATCAGTTGCTGTCAAATGTATTATAATTTCATTATGTGGTTACTGGCGTTCATAAAAGGGTGAGTTTGTTTCAAGTCTATACTGTCTGTATGTTTGAAAACACTTGGACTCATTCATCCTACCCAATAGTTATATTTAGTCATTTGGCTGATGCTTTTATCCAAAGGGGCTCACAAAGAAGCAATCAGTACAAGCGGCAAAAAAGCATACATAAGTGCAATAATACAAGTCCGAGTAAAATTAATCACAGTATGCAACCACAAGTGCAATCAAAAACTCATATTTTAGGATATAATGGAAGGAGGAAGAATGTAAGGAAAAGAAGACATTTTTTGAAAGGAATAGAGTCTTTTTTACGTGTTGTAAAATGCAAATTGTTCCACCATCATGGAACCAATCCAGATAAGGTGCTTGGGATTGATTTCTTACCTTTTTGGGATGGCACCATAGGATGTGGTTTATTAGTCAAGAGCAGGGATCTGAAGGCACATATGTGAGTTGCATCAGGTGAAGGTAGCGTTTGCTGAAACTGTGATGGTCTTGTAGCCAAAAGCAGAGCTTTGAACTCGATGTGAGTAGCTACGGGAAGCCAATGTAACTTGACGAAGAGATGTGTTACACTTGTCTTTTGGTTTCTTGAAGACCATTTTGCCTTCTGTATCATCTGCAGAGTAGAGCATTGCAGTAATCCGGCCTGGACAGGACTGGACCCTGTAGTAGGATTTGCTCGAAGAGGAATGGTCCAATCTTCCTAATGTTGAGGAGAAGTAATCTGCATGTGCTCGTGGTGCTGAAAATATGATCCATGCAGATTTGCTGGTGGTCGATTATGACTCCCTGGTTTCTGACTCTCCTGAAAAGTGCAAAAAATAATATTTTGTGAAAAAAAGTTTATTAATAAAAAGATATCTCATTTTGTTTTTCCACACTGTATTTCTTTTTAAAGAAAGTTGCAAAAAAAAATGTGTGTTGCCATCAAGTTGTTCTAGCAGCAATGAAATTAAATATAACAAGTGAAGCGTAGAAAGTGTACCAGAAAGACTCGCAGAAATAGGCGAGTGTGATATAGATTTAATGTTTGATACATTTTAATTTGGGGTGATGGAAACAGCTAGTGTTATCATTCCATAGAAATGGTTTCCTGTCACCATTAAACATGCAATAATGTTGATGAAAAATGCCTGCAATAACTATAAAAATATATAAATAAAGGAAAATGTCAGTGTTGCAAGCGGATAATTTCGAGAATGTGATTAGCAGTGTTGTAGAATTTGGGCCCGGTCTCAAGACCATTTTTTGATGTCTCCGTCTCGACTGTCTTTTGTCTTGGTTTTATCTTGGTTTTAGACATAGTGGTATCAGCATTTTATTTCAGTCAAGACCACAACTGTGCAAATTGCACAGAATTTTCATCATTCATGTGTTTGGATGAAAACCTTCTGGCTTTTAGCAAATATGGAATTCTTTCTTTTTTTCTGTTGATACTTTTGTTTCTTTTGCCAGTAAGAGAAGAATAGGATTTTGTTGTAAATAAATCTTTCAAGGGAATTAATACATACAATTTGGTTTAATTTCTTTGTGTCTGGTTTAAGTCTTTAATTTTTTAACACTTATTTTTTAAGTCACAGACTTAAATTTACATTAGCTATTTACAGTTTTATATGATACTGTAGGTGTGTGATAAAACAATTCTGCACAATCACCCAACTTACTTCCTCTTTTATTAGTTGTTGACTTTTTAGTGTTTTATGCTGGTCTGATCTTGTGTTGGTCTTGGTCTAGACTACAACACAAGAGAATAGCTTTAATAGTTGAAAAGATGTAAGTTTAATTTAGATTGAATGTGTTGTTTATTTTTTTACTTTAAATGTTAACTTTCCTATGGTCAGTGTATAAGAGCATTTATGTTGATTGTACATTGTATGTTTTTTTCTTCATTTATAGATCATAAATGTATCAAACTTCAGTGAATAGACTTGAAAAATACATGATACTCCCATATATTAGGGCATTGTTTGTCAATCTTCTAAGCTATTTGTATGGTGTCAATTCAATGATTTTTGAATGTATGGACAGGTAGAAAATAAAAATAAATAAATGAAGTATAAATAAAAAATATGACCATGCATAGTTTATACGTAATGTACATAATGCAGCTATGAAATAAAACAACAATGTTGTTTGTATAGTAAGACAGAAGGTGAGTAATCCCAGTGAGAGTAAAACTGATCTTGGTGTCCAAATACACTGCCTGATTGAATTTCCTTTGACCTCTTCTACTCTGTTTCGAGATACATCAGTTGCTTAATCCAAAACCAAAAGGTTAAAATCCATTAAATGTGAGAGTTATTTATGCCTAACACACAATTTGTATTTTACTAACCACAAACAAATGTCATTTAATTTGAATCTGTGGAATTCCGGATTGAATCATTCAATCCCAAATTCCACAGATTCAAATTAAATGACATTTGTTTGTGGTTGGTAACATACATTCACAACATTTATCTAGTACATTGATAATGGAGTGTGCATTTATTAATCATATTGAGACTAAAATCATCTCATACAAAAGAACTTAGCATCTGCTATCTTTCAAACCATCGTGATTTGCCACATAATTTTTAGAATGTTGTCATGGTATTTTACAAGCTACAGTAAATACCTGTTTGGTTGAATAAATGTGAACAGTTTTCCTAGTTTATAAAATCTTGGTTGCTTTCATATTTGTTTACCAGGGCCTATTTGCAGGAACAGCCTTGCTGCTCCGTAGAATGGCCCTGTATGATGCACGCAAACGAAAACAGATCATTTGAAATGCATTCCGGTTTATTTTAGGAATCGTAGATTAATATTTGATCAGGTCAAATACTTCAGACAAGACAAGAGAAATATGCAACGGATCTCATTGTTTGGGTTATACATTATTCATTGTTTTCAGTTTTCATTTATAAGGGCATGAGGGAGGGCAAAAAATAAACAAAGATGTTTAATGTGTGCTGTGCGTATGAAAACTACTGTACTGATGTTCTGAGTCAGAACTAACTATGCCTCATTAAATGACCAACACGATGGCCTTGAAAAAACAGCATGTTTTTGATTAAGGTAAAAAAACTGTTGATTATTTCACCTCTCTTGTGGGCACATTTTTAATAATGTTCCATAATGTTACTTTGATGCACATTCCTTTTAGGAATGAAGTCTTTATGGACATTTTACATTGAAAGTATAACAAGTTCTCAGCAGTGTTGAATGGTTCTATATTCCAGATGAAAATACTTTGAATTGAGAATGATTGTTTAGTCCATATGGCCGTGTTATTTTAACCAAAAACAATTTAACTTAAAAATGCAGATTAAAATTGTTTGTCTACAGGATGTTTGACATTTAATTGAAATTCAGATAACAAGTTAACACTGAAATTGCACAGAGCAAAGTGAACTATATTTTTTTATATTTTATAGTAGTAATATTTTCAAGGAAGCACAATCCATTTTTAAATTCTTACAGTTCTAACTTAACTTACTGCAGCATTAAAACTTTTATTTTAGATTAAAGTTGCATGCATAGAGCCTCTAAAATATTCATAATATTGACCTAAGCAGATTTGGAACTAGTCACAGACAATCATGAGGACGATGATAATGGCCTCATGAACATGGCTGGTCACACAACAGGCACAAATTTCAAAGGGTGAATCATAAATGTCCATGTTCAAGCCCATGACATGAAATGTTGTCCAACTAAACTGAAGATTGAAAAAATAGAGACTCATAATACATTCAAAGACAAACATAGTAGTGGTACAATAGAGCAGAATATTGTTTTTTGATCATATGCAAGATGTGCATAGCTGCCATTGTGCCTTTGTAATGCTGTTCTTTTCCAAATTCACATTTTAAACACTGATTTCCATTTTGAGAATGCTTGATGAATCATCACTGATAGACTGTGAATGAGTTGTTCAAAGAGAATTTCAGATGACTGTGATAATTTGTGTCCAATATTGAAGCCCTCAATACACAGTACATAAAACAACTGTCAGGCACACTTTGGAAGAGAACTACATTACTTTTTATTCATAGTTTTTGCAGTGGACATCTACTAGTAACATATCAGTAGATTTTGCTTTACTACATTACACTTGCAATTGAAAGCATTTTAAAATCTTGTGGTTGAACAAAGGGCACACATCTCATCTGAGGTCAGGGGACCTGCCAAGAGTCTGGGAACACAGATCCATTTTTCTAGGTTTTCTCTTTTCCCAGACAAAGATTGAGTTTAGCCTTGTCCAAGGTTTAAATGTGATACTGATTTCTTCCCACAATCCATGGCATTCACTTGACTCCCAATTACAATCTCTCCCTTCCCCTTTCTTTCATTCCCACATCGAGAAGATATCCAATTTTCCTTTCCTAATGGTTTGTCATTGCTTTATCTTGTGGGACTCATATGGATTTCAGAAATATGTGGAATTCCCTAGTAATATTGTATCAAATGTCTTGTGATGAAACTTTGTACAGCTCATTTGACGTGTCTGATGGCTTTCAATGTTCTTTACATTAATGTAGTTGATATTATGTAGAAAACAGGAAATCATAAAATCTGACTTTTTAACTTTAGCTTAGTTTTCACAAGCAGAGTCACAAATATATATAAATAGTATAGCATGCTTAATGATTTGTTAAAAAGGCTACAACAGTATACAGACTTTGTATACATGTGATTTCTTTTTTGCTTATCTTTAATGCTTCTTAAAACTGAGTTTACAATCCAACCACAATTATGCCCCCTGTGTACAAATTTTCACCCCTTTCACCTTTTATCAAATTTATAGATGAATACTTGTCTAAGGCCAACTCTGATCAACTTAATTGATCAACTTCAAATGTTGCCTATGTGAATAAAATGAAGGGATGAATTATTAGAGGTTAGACAAAGCGTTTGGCCATTAAAACTAAATAGCTCTAGATATTGCTCTTCAATAGCTCAGGAGATTCGATGTTGTGTTTAAGTTTAGCATAAACCTTATCTTAGATTCTCCTAAAATTACTTAGGAAGATAAAGTAAAAGCAAGTGAGCCAACTGTTGAAGTACTGCAAGAGTATGGATGTAAAATTACGTATTGGGTAAATGTTATGCTCTTCTTTCAAAGGCAATGTCTACAATTTCTGGTGGTCAATTTTGAGTTTTGAAATCACCAAAACAAAAACACCCCTACACCGATAGGATCACGACCCTTTTTCGCTAGCTGCGCCCCTCATATACATCATCTGTCGCTCTCTGCAAATTTTCCACTCCACATCAAGAAACGACATGGGCCTTACTGCTGATTAGCTGCCTCTTTGTTTTTCGACTCAATTTTCTAAAGCATTCTTGAAAAAATTAAAGACCGAGTCTTTGATGTAATTGATGTCTAGGAGAAAGAAAGGTAAGAAATATCTCTTTATTGTGATTTTCTCTTTTTATGTGAATGTATATTGATAGCATTATAAATCAGAGCTATTCATATACATTGGAAATCTTAAACTCAAGGCATCACCTTATCATTGTTGTATCCCTATCACACAATATAATTTCTTTTTTTACAGTGGAAGCTCATCTCCCCACTATTCTGTCTTCCTTCTATCTCCTCTGTGTACACCTCTCTCATATTTCCTTTCATCCCGGCAGTCCCTTGATCAGGCTTTAGTCTCAATTTGAAGGGGCCATTTGATCTTGGGGGCACATTTGCACTATACATGTGACCTTGTCCTGATATTGCCTAACTGTGTGGAAACAAGCATCTTACAACACAGTTTACATTTACATTTACATTTAGGCATTTAGCTGACGCTTTTATCCAAAGCAACTTACAATAGTTGAGGAGACAATGAAGCGGTAAATAGCCGATACAACAATAGGTGAACAAGTGCTACAACTATGTTAACAAGTTACACAGAGAGAGAAGTTACAAAAGTATTTTTTATTTATTTTATTTTTTTTGTAGATAGAGTGAGTAGGTTAGAAAAGAAGGTACACCTATTGAGTTAGGTGTAGCCGGAAAAGATGAGTTTTTCCATCTTCTTGACAAGAATAATCCTCCTCTAGTAGGTAAAGCTTTAAGAACATTTAATTAGCTGCTACACTAAGTATATAAAAAGTGACATTGTTAATCAACAGCATAAAAAATACGATGCAACAAAGAAGACCTAGGACAGTTGAGTAACTAGAAGCCTGTATTAGACAAGAATGAAACAACATTCCTATTCCTAAACTTGAGCAACATGTCTACTCAGTCCCCAGACATTTGCAGACTATTATAAAAAGAAGAGGTGATGCCACACAGTGGTAAAAATGGCCTTGTCCCAATTTTGTTTAGATGCGATGATGCCATAAAATTTTAAATCATCTTATTTTTCCCTTCAAATTATACATTTTCTTAGTTTAAACATTTGAAATGTCCTCTTTGTTGTATTCTGAATAAAATATTGAAATTTCCACATCGTGGCTTTCTGTTTTTATTTACAATTTGTACAGTTTCCCGACTTTTTTGAATTCGGGTTTGTACACTGTGATTGTAGTTTTGGTCTACTAAATTGGTCAACATAGTAAGACATTTAAACTATACTTAGTATGTATGTATATTTAAATAAATGTTGTTTACTAGGGTATTAAACATTATTTAGATGACTATGCAAAGATTTGTTTCCAATTCTGTGTCTGTTGTCACATGCTCAGTCTTTGCTTAAGCAACGGAGAACATACACACACAAGCACACACTGAACAACTTTATGAATCTCCTCTGAGCCATAACTTGTCTAAATCCCTTTCTATGTAACCGTAAACAGAAGTAAAGGAGCAGGCATTTTTTTTGCTGACATCCTGATAAGCAGCCATGGCGATGGCGGAATGAGCATTGTTTTGAGTCCATGGAAAAATAAGTGCTGACTTTAGAATGTACTGGAAGAATTTTACCTCAGGGGTTCAACATAAAAGACAAAAGCAATCCATAGGGGGAATACCTACAAGCATTTATCAAAATATGCATTAGAGGCCATCTTAAATACACATTTAAAAACAGATTTGAGGTATAAAACTATGAAAATAGTCTATAACTTATTTATAATAGAACACCTCCAACACTTGCCACATGGTGCAGAAAAACAGATTGCTTAAACCTGTTCCTGGGCTCTGTGGTCGACACCATTAGTTAAGAGCACTTTTGGAGGGGCACAAATTTATCACCTCAGCTAAACGCAGCGTTTAAATCAGTAGTTGCTCATACAATGTATCTACATAATTGGTGCCCCCCCTCCCATAGTTGTTCATTCAGTGAACACATTCAGCAGTGAACACACACTCAGCAGTGGACAGACATTTATGCTGTGTTACCCGGGGAGCAGGTTGGGTTCTGTGCTCATCTTGCGGGCCGGAACTTGAACCCACAACCCTTGCAGTCAAACTCTAACCACAAGGCCATGACTTCTCCCCAGAACAACATTTCAAACTGTTTCATATAAACAATACAATTCAAACATTTACAGAACATCTACATACAAGACTAAAAAATAATTAATATCGAAAATAAAATTAAAAATAAAATAGTTTGCTGCTTTCACTAACAAGGTAAGAATATTTTTTTTATTTTGTATTTTTGTCTTGTGTGACATTTATCCGAATGTATGCAGAAAAACAAATAAGTAATAATAAAGTGATATCCAGTTTGGGGTTGTGTTTTGTGTTCCAAAGTTCTCTCTCTGCGCAGACTCTATCACGCATTAAAGCAGAGACAGAAGTTCGCGCATGCGCAGTAGCGCTCTTCACCTGAGGACCATTAACAGCACTCGTGGGTCTCTGTTGTCCCCTGCTGTGTAATCGAGTGCTATCTGAACACTCTTTAACATGAACAATATTTATCCAGTAAATGCAAACGTTTTTTTTTGCTTAATAATTGGAACAATTCTGGTGCTGTGAACCTGGCAACCGACTGAAAGTTGCTTTCTAGTGTTGCCAGTTAACAAAATAAATCAATTGACACTGAATCACGTTTATATTTAGCTTTATTTTTCTTTGTTAAGATCTTAAATGCTTTTAACTGAATTTTTCAACCATTGACAGGTGATAATTTAGTATCACTCAACTTTCCCAACAGGAGGTCACTGTAATTATAACAAGTAAATAAACTCAAAATGAATAGTTCACAACAAAAATGATCTTCTCAGAAAAACAAATCCGTAAAACCTTCAAGTATCAATTTCTCAGAATGTTAGGGCACACTTTCAAGGTGAAACAATACAGTCTTGTAGCAAACAAACACGGTAGTGGCACCCTACATAAACAAAAAACCACTTTAAGCATTTTCATCATGTGCATTCAAACACCATTTCAAGAAAATCAAATAAAACATACACATGATATTATGCACTTCAGTCACATCTGTTATGCACATACGCATCACATTTCACATAACTTACCAAACTCTTTTATAGAGACATTGTTATGCCTGTCACGTGCATCGATCAAACATCCATGATCATCTCGAACTTTTACTACAAAATACACATTATACAAACACAGGATCAAACGAACACAGCCTATTACACCAGATTAAATGTTGATCATCACATTTACTCACATAGAGCATCGATTAATTCAAGGATGATAATCAGCTTACCACACGACTGGATTCATCTCTCATGCCCTGATTTAGCGTCTCTCTCTGTATCGCATTATTAACCGTCATCATCAGGACTCGCTTTTCTTAAAGGGGAAGTACACTTTTTCTTATAAGTTCAAATACCACCCGGCTACATTCTCCCCTGCCGACATGTCAACGTCCTCGGTGACAGTGTAAGAATTTCTCAGCTCTTTAACTGTTTCTCGGAAGAATACGGTACCCAAATTAGCTATCATTTGAGAAACAGTATTGTGATTTAAGGCTGATCTAGGCTCGTGGTGTGGATTTGAATGCTGACCCACATTAGATCTGGTACTCCTTCGAAGTGCGGGCAAACTAGAAACCCCACTTTCCTCCTGAAGCCCCTCCCCAAGTTCTATTCCAACTGGAACCTCGTGATCCCAAGGAGACACCTCTGGAGCTCTCATCTCCTTCTCAGCTTCAGTCTCTGTCCGAACAAGACTTTCAACCACACTTGGGCCAGTACATTCCACAAGTACTACACCTTCCTCCATACTCTCATCACTCACATCTACTGTTGAAGCCTCCTCCACATTAGGCTGAACATTCCCCTTGCGAGCCACTGGAGTGGGGACATGCACACAGGGTCTGAGATCCACCCGATGCACTCTTTTGATGGGCCCTCCTTCCACAGGCTCCACCGTATGAGTGGTCCCTTGAATTTCTATCACTCGGTATTGGGTCGAATGCCAAGCGTCCTGGATTTTATTCCTTCCCAGTGGTCGATTCCTCAGGTACACAATCTGGCCAACCTCAATGGATGGACAATACACTTTACCCTGAGAATGCTCAATTCGCTCTGCTGCTTTTTTCTCAGCATAGACCTTGGCACGTTCATAAGCCTCCTTCAACCGTTTCTGATGCACCACTAACCAGTCATGAGTCGGCTTATCTCCTGATTCACGTCCCAACAGTGCATCCACAGGCAAATGAGGGTCAACACCGAACATCAGATAGAAAGGAGAATATCCTGTTGTCGAATGCGGGGTAACATTGTACGCATAGACCAGCTTGGCTAGATGTTCAGGCCACCGTCTTTTGGTCTCAGGAGGAAGTGTTCGAAGCAACTCATGTAGAGTGCGATTAAAACCTTCGCACTGGGCGTTCCCAGTCGGATGATAGGGGGTGGTGCGGCTTTTCTTAACCCCATACAGCTTGCACAATTCGGAGATTACCTCACTTTCAAAATTGCGCCCCTGGTCTGCATGTAGCCGTTCCGGGACTCCGAATTTCATGAACCACTCCCTCAACAGAACTTTAGCTGTGGTGTCTGCTTTCTGGTCCCGTGTCACAAAAGCTTGCGTGAATTTGGTGAACACATCAGTGATAATTAAGACGTTCTCCCTTCCATCAGTGGCTGGCTCCAGTACAGTGAAATCTACAGCCACCACCTCTAGAGGTCGGCTAGCAAGAAATGACTTCATGGGTGGGTGTATTTTAGGCTGAGGCATTTTTGTGAGAACACAGCGCTGACAGTTCTTTATCCACTGCTCAACATCGCCATATATTCCCACCCAGTAGCATCTTGGCTTCAGCAGCTGCAGTGTTCTTTCAATTCCCTGATGCCCCATACCAGCATGCACAGTCTCAAGCACCTGGGTTCTCAAACAGGTTGGGACTAACAGTTGGAACACTCTCCATAACGCCCATCCTCCACTACCCGGTATAACAAATCCATCCTTTTCCCTCAGTCGGCTCCACTGCTTCAGCAAAGATCGTACGGGTTTTGACAGGGTTCTTACTTCCAAGCCTGCAGGTTTACGTTTCTGGTCCCAAAAAATCTTAAACTCCTTCAGCACTGGATCTTGGGTCTGAAATGTGGTCAACTGCTCCTTAGAATAACCAGGCCAAATAGCAGTACTCCCCTGCTCATTAGTGCTCGCCAACCCACGTGTTTCCACGGCGCGCATCTGCCGGACCTCGCACCTTTCTATTCCAGCTTGAATCAATTTAGTGTCAAGAGCAGTTCCACGCTGTGTCAGGCTGCAAATAGTCACACAATCATCATATTCGGCATCTTCCATGTCTACCACGGGCTCCCCTGCCAAGGGCTGCCTAGACAATGCATCCGCAGCTTGATTACACCGACCAGGTCGGTATTGGACATCAAAATCAAATGCAGCTAACTGTACCACCCATCTCTGTTCCAGGGCTCATAATTTGGCAGTGTCTAGGTGACATAGTGGGTTATTATCCGTGATTACGGTAAATTTGGAACCCAGCAAGTAACCCATGAATTTATCAGTTACTGCCCACTTGAGGCTCAGCAGCTCCAACTTCATGCTGCTATAATTTTTGTCATTCCTTTCAGCATTGCGCAACCTTCGGCTCGCATAAGAGATCACTCTTTTCTTTCCATCTTGCTGCTGCAGAAGAACGACTCCTAAGCCCTGACTGCTTGCGTCAGTCTCAAGGATAAATGGGGCAGAGAAATCAGCAAATCCGAGCAAATCATGCAGTGACCCTGCAATTTTTGAGAAGCCAGGGACAAACCTTCGATAGTACCCACAGAAACCGAGGAATGACCTCAGAGTTTTCAGAGTAGTGGGTACCGGCCACTGCGTCACAGCAGAGATCTTATTAGGGTCGGTGGCTATACCCTCAGCAGATATCTGATGCCCCAAAAACGTCACGGTAGACTGTAGGAAGTGACATTTCTCTACTTTGACTTTGAGTCCAGTCTCTTGCAGCCGTAACAACACAAATCTGGAAAGTGGCGGGACCATTGCACACGCCCATCGGCATTCTAAGATGTTCATAAAGCCCAAATGGTGTGGTAAAAGCTGTCTTAGGCTGATCCTTTTCTGCAACAGCCACCTGGTGATAACCACTGGCCAGGTCGATGCTTGAGAAAAACTGGGCACCTCGTAGCACATCAAAACTCTCCTCCTCTCGTGGCAGTGGAAAAGCGTCCCGTTTGGTTTTCAGATTTAGCTTGCGGTAGTCCACGCACAATCTAATACTACCGTCCGTTTTTCTCACCAGCACCACGGAAGATGCATAGGCACTTGAACTCTCCTGGATAACACCCTTTCTTAATAGCTGAGCTATGTGTTCCCTGGCCTCTGTGTACTGGTTTGGCGGGACTCTGCGATATGGCAGGTTGATGGGTACATCGTCGACAAGGTTAATCTCATGATGTACTCTGTCTGTAAATCCGAGCTCCTCATCCCCTAGGGCGAACACATCAGCATATTCGGCGAGTAATGCTTTCAACTCTGCTTGCTGCTCCACCGTACCTCCAATGTCCAGCTGGGATATCACTTTAGACCACTGCTCTTGCCTTGATGGTGATTTGGGACCAATAGAGATCTCTTCTGCATTCGCAGAAATACGTTGGAATGTTACCTCGTGTCCTGGGTCATTATCCACCACCATCACTTTCGACAGAACACAGATGCGAGTCCTGGGGCGCAACCACACATCTTCATTAGACAGGTTAAGAACTTGGACTGAGCCCTGGTGATGATGTGAGCTCACCACAGTCGGCATAACCAGCACACCCCCTGGCAAAGCTAAGTGTGCTGGCTCTAACAGCCACTGGCTTTCACTTTTTGCACTCACTGACCAGCCTTTTGCCACCACTGTCGCTATGGAGCCCGCTGGCATAGCACCATACTTCTCCCTGCTACCCGGGCAATCCGACTCTTAGGAACATCACATGTCTGTGCTTGCTGGAACACATTCCTCCAATCAGTCTCTAGCCCCCCTTCCAATGGAGCCTCGAATTCCGCCTGCACTATCTGCCGGCACTGACTAATGATGTTCATCCCCACAATACAGGAAACAGCTTTTGAGGAGAGCGGAGGATCCTTTACCACTAAGAAACCGCAATTTGGAATTTTTCTGCCCATCGTCTCTACCTCTAACTCGAGATATCCTAAGTACGGAATGTCCAGCCCATTTGCGGCAGTCAGCTTGAGCCATCCAGCAGTTGAAAGCATGTCTTCATCATCACCCCCCAAATGCTGTCGAAAGAAACTTTCAGATATCGTACTCACTTGGCTGCCTGTGTCCAGGAGACAGGATACTTCTACGCCCAGAACCTTAATGTCTACTTGAGGACATGTACCCACTGCCCGCTTCAACAGTTCTTCTTGACTTGAGTCTACAGGTTGCCCCCAGATTGCTTGACTCACAGCGACCCAGGGCTCACATTTCCCGACTCACTGGAACGGGGTGCAGGTTTCTTTGAGTTTCTTTTTTGGGGACAATTTCTTGCAATGTGCCCGGCTTCTTGACATTTCAGGCATATGGGCTTACCATCCTCGGTGAATCGTAACTGGACTCGTGTGTTACTCGCCCGCAGGCCCCCAGCCCCCTGTTGTTGTGTCATCAAGCTATTAACAGCCTTTGTTAGCTCAAGGATCTGCCTGCCCTGCTCCGTGACTACATCCATTACTTTGGATAAAGTGACTGGGTTCTGGCCCATGGCTTTCACTTCTGCACAGTGTGCACTTTCACTGTAGGAGCCATAAGTACCACTTCGACTTTTAGTGGTCCGTACCCTCCCAGACTGCTCCTCCCAACCCCAGAGATAAGCTTCCTCCCTCACTTCCACCACAGAAGACTCAGGCTTGTCTCTTACATACCGTCGAAGTTCGCGTCTGAGTGCAGGGTCTCGGATGCCCTCTAAAAACTGGTCTCTTAACATTGTCTTTTCATCTCCCACAGCCTCTAGTGCACGCTTAGTAATTTGACTGAGAGCTTGAGCAAGTGCATGAGAGAAATCACGAACATCCTCCCCCTCTTTCTGCTTACGACTATAAAAGTCCTGGAGGAGTTGGGCACTGCTGCGCCTATCAGTGAAAGCCTCTCTAAGGTAAGTAAGTATATCAGTGGCTACATCTGTGTCTATATCGCTTTGCAGTCGAACCTCTTCTAATGCAGCACCTCGCAGCAAAGACATAACAAAATCACACTCATCATTTGGTGTCAAGTTTCTGGATCTTAAAGCATGCTCAATCTCATCTATAAACTCAACTACTGTTCTCCCATCTTTATCAACATCCCCTGTGAATGGGCTGATGTGACGTTCTCGAGGGACATGAACATAAGTCTTATTGAACCCACCCTTCAAAGACTCAAGTGTGGCCATTGCTTCATCGTGCTTTTGACTCAGTTCTCTTAACTTCAGACGAATGTCGTCCTCTTCCTCATCTGAATGATTAGACATGTTGCAAGCCAAAGTCTTGAGTGTGGCAACTAAAAGGGACAGTCTGTGCCTACTTCAGAAACCCACGGGAAACGCACGTCACCACTCCATCTGCTCCTTTACGTCCTGGCCAATTCCCACGTCCCGTCTCTATTCTGCGTCGAACACTCCGTCCAGCGACCGCTGACTCCGTCTATGCATGAGGCTTCTCTTCACCACTACCGTGTTTGCTCACCCGTGTGCCACTAACACTCAACTAACACTGGCAGTATCGATTTATAAAAGGACCCCACTCCTGGTACCAAATTTTGTTGCCAGTTAACAAAATAAATCAATTGACACTGAATCACATTTATATTTAGCTTTATTTTTCTTTGTTAAGATCTTAAATGCTTTTAACTGAATTTTTCAACCATTGACAGGTGATAATTTAGTATCACTCAACTTTCCCAACAGGAGGTCACTGTAATTATAACAAGTAAATAAACTCAAAATGAATAGTTCACAACAAAATCGATCTTTTCAGAAAAACAAATCCGTAAAACCTTCAAGTATCAATTTCTCAGAATGTTAGGGCACACTTTCAAGGTGAAACAATACAGTCTTGTAGCAAACAAACACAGTAGTGGCACCCTACATAAACAAAAAACCACTGTAAGCATTTTCATCATGTGCATTCAAACACCATTTCAAGAAAATCAAATAAAACATACACATGATATTATGCACTTCAGTCACATCTGTTATGCACATACTCATCACATTTCACATAACTTACCAAACTCTTTTATAGAGACATTGTTATGCCTGTCACGTGCATCGATCAAACATCCATGATCATCTCGAACTTTTACTACAAAATACACATTATACAAACACAGGATCAAACGAACACAGCCTATTACACCAAATTAAATGTTGATCATCACATTTACTCACATAGAGCATCGATTAATTCAAGGATGATAATCAGCTTACCACACGACTGGATTCATCTCTCATGCACTGCTTTAGCGTCTCTCTCTGTATCCATTATTAACGCGTCATCATCAGGACTCGCTTTTCTTAAAGGGGAAGTACACTTTTTCTTATAAGTTCAAATACCACCCGGCTACACTAGTCTTAGCGTTGCTAACGGAGCTAGCATTGAGCTAGGTTTCATATTTGTGCATTTTTAACTGTAGTGTAAATGTTGACATTGTTCCGAACATTTGTGAATAAAACAATTTATAGTTTAAGATTATTGTGATACTACATCTACCAATAGGTGGCAGTACATTCTTGTTGCGTAAATCAACTAACGGCTGGATAAATCTGATGACGTCAGATCTAGAACACGGTTCTTTTATTTACTTGCAGTGTTGCTTTTGCTCAGTTTGTAGTAAGATTAGCAACCGTGAAACAACAAACCTTTTGTCATTTATTTCGCTAAAATATTTCTCTTTTTTGGCTCATATCTTGGACACCACCGCGAGTGGATCTTGGATTTATTTACAAGTTAAATTAATGAGGAGACGCGAATAGAAATCCAGCGGCGCGAATGAACAAACTCTAATGTTCAAGTGTCCAATTACACAAGAGTAACGCATTAAGCCGCGTCAATTCAACTTTCAAATAGTCGAAGGATAAAAAAATATGTTTGTGTTGATGTGTGTTCTTTGGTTGGACCTACAGATCCCGTTCTGTTTCTGCCAGATTCTCATCCTCATGTCATTTAGTAATGATGAGTGCCATGGCGGAAGTCAACTAAATTCTCAATGAGGTTAAGAATTCATTTCTTACTTGGTATTTTTTACTTGTGTTACTCATTTATCTGCGCTTTTGCAGAAAGACAAAATACTAATGATAAAGTGTGTGTGTTCTTTGGTTGGACCTAAAGATCCAGCTCTGGTTCTGCCAGATTCTCATCATCATATCATTTAGTGATGATGAGTGCCATGGCTGAAAGCGACTAAATGCTCAATGAGGTGTGAATTCATTTCTAACACAAGTATTTTTGCCTTTTTTTTTACTTGTGTTATACATTTATCTGCATTCATACAGAAAGACAAAAATACTAATGATCAAGTGTGTGTGTTCTTTGGTTGGACCTACAGATCCAGCTCTGGTTGTGCCAGATTTTCATTCTCATGTCATTTAGTGAGCCATGGTTGAAATCAACTAAATGCTCAATGAGGTAAGAATTAATTTCTTACTTCGTATTTTTGACTTGTGTTTTACAATTTTTTGCATTTGAACAGAAAGACAAAAATACTAATGATCAATTGTGTGTGTTCTTTGGTTGGACCTACAGATGCAGCTCTGGTTGTGCCAGACTCTCAAGTCATTCAGTTATGATGAGTGCCATGGCTTAAATCGACTAAATTCTCAACAAGGTAAGAATTAATTTCTTGCTTAGTTTTTTATACTTGTGTTATACATTTATCTACATTTATGCAGAAAAACAAAAATACTAATGATCAAGTGTGTGTCTGTGTTCTTTGGTTGGACCTTCAGATTGTGGAAAATGATACAATCTTCTGTTGCATTAAACAGCTTTTATGATTTATGTTTTATAAATCAATGTTTGTATTAATCATCTTTATGATTTTATGTTTTATTAACCAATGCTGTATTAATCATCTGTCTTATACAATATTATACTCTTATGTTTTATTGATTGAAGTTTTATTAATCATTCAAATAATCATATTCTTTTACAAGTTCTACTAAAGTATATTGAGAATAAGTAACTATATAAAGGATTGCTTTGAAATGTGCTTTTGATAACAATATGCTTGCAAGGCAGGAAAAGTGTACATGTGAAGGACCTTATTTAAAAATGTCCTTACGTGTTCAAAAATCGGAGATCAGACTTGTCGAATAAGTTGAAACTTTATTGATCAGAATACAGCGCTGGGTTGTCAGTCCACGACTTCCACACTGACCAACAACCCAGTAACAAAATCACACAACATTTATAGCATGTATCGTCGGTCTATCTTCTAGGCCGGAAGGGATCATCCCCTGCTTCCATAAAAGGCACATCTGGTTCATATTTCGCTTTTCGATTTCTCGTGCATCAGAAGACTTCAGTTTCTGTAGAAAAACATATCAAAGAGACAAAAAACACAGCACAGAAGAACACTACCTCCTTTTCTTCTTTTAATTAGGATACAACAGTAACTCTTAGTTTTTCTGGCATTTGGGAATGTGTTTTACTTCTCGTGCTTAACAACCTCCGCATGAGAGGCCTTGTACTGGCAGATGGGAGTAAGGTCAGATGACCCTTCTCCTGCAGCGGTTCTGTTCTTATCACTTTCTGTGCTGTGTTTTATGTCTCTTTGATATGTTTTTCTACAGAAACTGAAGTCATCTGATGCACCAGAAATTGAAAGCGAATAATGAACCAGATCTACCTTTTATGGAAGCAGGGGATGATCCCTTCCGGCCTAGAAGATAGACCGACGATACATACTATAAATATTGTGTGATGAAGTCGTGGACTGACAACCCAGCGCTGTATTCTTATCAATAAAGTTTCAACTTATTCGACAAGTCTGATCTCCGATTTTTGAACAAGTAAGGACATTTTTCACAAGGTCCATCAAACGGTGACCCCGACGTGATTGGAGAAAAGGCATTATTGTTAAAGACGGTAGAGGACCAGATTGGACACGAGACGGAGTCAGATTCAACAGTCCCTTGGTCTGAGAACCATAAAGCTGTATATATTTGCTGTTATTTCTTTGATGTGTTATTGTGTTTTATACTGTGAGACATTTATTTTGATTTGGGGTTTATTATATGGTGTTTTGTGTATATAAATTGTAAAATATGGCAGACTACGAGAAGGAATGTGAAGACTATGGATGTGTATCAATTGTAGAACAGTGGAATAATGTAGTAGATATGTTATTAGCTCAGGTAGAGCCCAAATGTCAGAAGAAAGAAATGAAAGAGTTTGAAAAGAAATGGAGTCAGACGTGTATTGGGAATGGCTGGGATGTACCTGAAAAGATAACAGTGCCACTGGCAGAGAAGATAAGGGCCATGGAAAAGAGTGCTTATGTGAGGTTAAAGAGGCATGTAGAGGAAAAAGGCCATGTGAAATGTATTAACAGGGGTAAACATTCAAACCAAGAAGAAGAATATAGGGCAGATCTCCGGCTGTGGATGTGGATTTCAATTAATGCAACAGCCATCAGTCAGGGTAAACATAAAAGTTCAGGAAGTTTTTTAAAGGCAATAAAGTCAGAGAAAGAAATGGTAAAAGAGTCAGGAAATACACAGGGTGCCTTCTCCGATCGAACAACCTGTTCTCTGCCCCCTAAAACATATCCTGACCTGAAATTATTAACAAAACCTCCACCATATGAAACGAGTTTGCAGCAAATCATGGTGAGAGTGAACGAAGGAGAAATTGAAATAAAAAACTTGAGACAACAGTTACAGGAACTTAAGGCTTTAATCTTAGACAGACCTCAACCAGTCCGTAATCTCAGAGAACGTGAGAATGAAGAGAGGGACAAACAGGGGGCGTGTAGGCGGCATACACAACAGCTACAGGAAGAGGAGGAAGGACTGGTGGCAACAGGGGGCCGGCTGGGGGATCTGGGGAACCTTCCATTGCCGTTCCGATCTAAATCTGTATGTAGTGAGCGGAGTGTGGTTAGTGGAGAAGGAGAGGCTAAAATGCATGTGATTAATAAAGAAACAATGTGTTCCGCCCCAATTACAGACAGATCCCGATTTAAGACAATGGGGAATAACAATACAGTAATGGATCAGCTCTGTGCAAGACAACTTCCGCCACCCAACCAGATGTCATTAGTGCTGACAGGATGTGGACAGGAGAAATATCAGCCATGGAGCCATAGTGATATGGCTGCCGTATTGGCTAAATACGGCAGCCCCCAATTACCTCTGGGGGCGGTAGATGGTTAACTAAGTTAATGGATTTGTGTCATGGAACCACTTTGGCGGTGGGTGATCTACGGTGCCTGTTGGGCCAGATTTTCACAGTATCCCAAATGACTGCTTTTGAGGCAGATGCTCAAATAACAGGGGTCCCTAATGAAAGTAAATTTACAGCTGTAAGTACTGCAGTCAGTGTTGCACTAAGAAAGCAATTTCCTATACCCCAAACAGCATTTCAGGGCATCACATTTAAATAAAACCAGGTGAGACTGGATCAGGATATTATTTCAGGTGTGCAGCAGAATGGGAACAGATGGTTGAGGAAAACAGTTTAAACAACCCGATAACTAGAGACATTTTCAGAGCAGCAGTAATGTCAGGGGCTCCTAACGGCGTGAAACAGGCAATGGAGAATAACCCAGATATACCAGGGTCATCTAATGAAGTTTGGGAAAAACACTTAAAACACCACATTGATAGAACACGCGCTAGAATAAAAAAGAGAAAGAAGAGTTAGAGAAAGCAAAGACTCAATTTTTTAAGTTGCAGATTGAACAGGCTAAGTCAGGTGGTCCAAAAAAGACAAAACAAATGGTTCAACAGTCACCTGAACAGCGATTTGAAAACCCTAAAGCTTATACCACTCCCCCTTTTCCCACTCAGTGGCGTAGACCTTTTAGGGGACAATGGGGTGGGTATAGAGGAAATAGAAATAAGAGACGTGGGGGTGGGGGCTATGTGAGGAGTGCTTGTTATGCGTATGGTGCTACTGATCATTGGGTACGTAATTGCCCCACACAAGTAGGGGAAGGCCAATTTACAGGAACACCTGCGGGGGGTTGGGATCCTCATAGAGGTGGACCTGGTGGTCATGGCAGGGGACCACACACCCCAAAGCACCAGGGGCAACGACTCTCGACGCTACCCAACCAACAGGCGCCTATGCATCCAACATGGGGCCCGGGGGCCGACGCGGAGGATTGTTGATGGGGCCCACAGAGAACCTCCATGAGGGGAATAGCTGAACCCCTTATGGAAATAGTGGTTAACAACAGACCACTACAAGCTCTGGTAGATACTGGAGCAACATACTCCACTGTCACAAAGGGCACTGTGACGCAAAAAAAGTGGAAGTAATAGGTTTCTCTGATGGGTTAGAAAAATGGCCAATGACAAAAAATTTTAACAGCAAAGATTGCTTATCAGAGCATACCACACTCATTCTTGTACTCCTCCAATGCTCCCACACCTTTATTGGGGATGGATCTCCTTAAAAAATTAGAGCTAGTATTTTATGTTCACCAGAGGGAGTAATTGTATGTTTTCCAGACGGTACACAGGTTAATTGTTCTTTAGCCACTGATATGGGGTGTACACAAAATGTCCTTTTAGGAGGCCCATTAAAGGAAGCTGATGACTATCTACAGGGTAGAGTTAGATATTTCACCATCCCCAACAAGTGTAGTGTCACTTTTTAACAACCATAGGCCATGACTTACAGACATAGATGTTTTCTTACCACCAATTGACCCCATGCACTGCACATTATTTTATGACAGAAATGACAATGTTATGTATCATGAACTTTTTTAACAAGCATAGAGGGAGATAGATGGCGTATCACAAGTGAGTGACTTTATGTAGGTAAGGAGGGAGTTATAGAAATTATTACCTTTACTGATCAACTTAAATGGTACAAAATGACAGATACAGCCGCACCACACATTTCCATGGCACTGCATCCAGGCCATGAAGCTAGAGAGTTAGGAGGTATGTTAAAACATAAAATAAATAAATAAATAATTAAGAATGCTTACAGGTCAAATTAGTAGACCTTTAGTTTCTTTCATGGGTAGATCGATAACAGCTCAGGGTTCTACGCTCTCCCATCGCCAACGTGACAGCATTTTGACACAACCCAAACCAATAAATGTGAAGGACACGCTTTCCTTCCTCGGTCTGACAGGTTTTAACAGAAACTACATCCCCATGTATGTTTCCTTAACAACTCCATTAAGGCAGTTAGCTAAAGAGCAGGGAATGAAAAATCTGAAAGCTGAGTTGATATGGACCCCAGAAGCAGAACAGACTTTTATTTCATTGAAAACGCGACTGTCACATGCTGCTCATTTAAATTGTGCTGACTATTCTCTGAGTTTTTTCCTAGATGTTTCTGAAACAGGGAGCAGTGCACAAAGGGTGCTTTTCCAGAAGCAGGCAGGGACTAGGAGGATTTTGATGTATGACAGCATTGAACAACGCCAGCCAAGTTGTGCCAGGTTTGCTGCAGGGTTGGCAAAAATAATTGAGAAAACATCCCACATTGTTATGTTTTGACAACACATTCCATTATGTCATTTGTGAATTCTACAGCATTCACATTTTCTCCATTGAGACCATATAGACTAGCTAAAAACTTGACAGCACCACACATTACGTATACCCATGAAGGTATTTACACGGCTGATCTCCTATCAGATGGCCAAACACATGATTGTGTCCCTATTACGGAATTGGTTTCGCATGTAAGAGCAAACCTTTTTGCCACTCCACACACAGCACCACCAGAACTGATAACACTATTTACAGATGGGTGTTGTTTCAGATCAGAGGAGGGCTCACTAACAGCTGCATTTTCTGTGGTAGAACAGACAGATGAGGGATGAAGGCAAACAGTCAGCGCAGAGAGCAGAAATGATAGCAGTAACTGAAGCTTTGAAATTTGAAGGAACTAATAGAGTCAACATTTTCTGTGATTCTGCTTATGTCGTTACAGCTGTACATGTCGAACTACCAGTTTGGCAGAGGTGTGGTTTTGTTACCACCTCAGGTCGACCAATTACACATGCATGTGAAGCCAGAGACCTTAGAGGCTCTGATGATACCCGCGGAAGTGGCAACAATAAAATGCCAAGGTTACTCTAAAGAGAATTCCATGACTCAAGGAAAAGTTGAAGGAAAACCTTACACTGAAACTACAATTGGCTTAAATCTGTGCACAGACTAAATTAACCTGGTTATTTGTTCTCCCTATATTATTAATGTCTGTTCGTTATTATTAATGTCTCTTCTGTTAACAAGATTTCTGGTTTTACACCTTATGAATTGTTTACAGGTCGCTCATTTCCGGGTCCAGTCAACCCATTGAGAGAGGATATCATTAAGCCTTGGTCGCATAGTGCTTATTTTGAAAAACTAACTGCTTTGAACCAACACTTTTCTCAGCAGGTCACACCAGAAACAGATCCAGAACCCAGGTGGTCTTCACCACTGTGCGTCGTTGCCAGAACATCACACTGTGTCCGCCTGTAAGGCAAAAGGGATACCTGGTATCATTTTTTTTTGTGTTGCTTATGATTCACTCAGCAGGTCTCTGGAACAAACGACTGTGGACCTGAAGTCTCAGGTCCAAGTGAGGGAAAGTACAGAGAGTACGGACAAACAAGAAAGTGGAAAATTTAACATTTTGTTTCAAACAGGTGATCTTTTTCAAGCCCACAGGGAGAACCATTGGCATGCTGTGTAAGTGAAGATTATGCATACGGAGCAGGTATTGCAACAATATTCAAAGACAGGTACGGTGTAAACAAAGTGAAACAACAGAACAAGGGAGTAGGAGAGTGTGCTGTTACACATGAAAACGATGGTAGAACCGTTTTTTTCACTTAATCACAAAGAAGTTGTGTACAGACAAGCCCATATATCAAGATTTCACCAGTAGTTAGACATGCATGAGAGACTGGTGTGTGCAACATAGTACAGAGTATGTCTCAGCACCCCGGCTGGGGTGTGGATTAGATGGACTGAATTTTGACAAACTTACAGAAATTCTAAGAGAAGTGTTTGCTAACACAAATATGACTATAACTATATATTCATTGTAGATGTGATAATCAATATATTAGTGGTATTAATGCTTTAGCATAGAAGTGATTGATCTTCATTTATTGATCATATGTTTTCACATTCTGTTTAGCCTACACAAATTAAATTTTTCCTTTTATTGATTTCTTTCACAAATTGTTTTATTCTTTTATATTACTACAGTTATTGTATCCACTAAAATGAGCGTGTGGGAAAACTGGAAGTGTACCATAATCCTGGGCATCATCGCCATCATAGTGGTGAGCATTATTTTAGGAATAGAAAAGAGACAAGAGAGAAATAATGGGACTCGACCAAGAAGGTCAGTGAACCCTGACCCATGTTTTAGGCGATTTGAAAAGGGAATCGAGTTAGACTATGAGAATGGGTCAACAACAGCATTCACATTTAATCTGTGCAGTGTTATTAATTGTTATGGTAAAAATGCTAGTTACAGGGGATATAAGTTGTATGTGTGCAGTTCTTACGTGTTAGAGCACACATGTAATACAAATAGTGATAGAAAGATATCCGCCTGTCCTGCTTGGAATGATGTTACGAAATACACAGGTCCATGGACCCTGAGGGGAGGGAGTGAAGGTATACCAGAAGGATGGAGAAAGGTGTCCTTTCAAAGGGATTTTAGTCCCAACCAAAATCCAATCACTCTGTCATTAGGAGGAATACAACATGTTAATGAATTATAGTCGCTCAGATACCCTATTCTGAAAAAATCATACATATATTACTCTAGGTGTAGTAGTGGAGGGAAAAGATCCAATAGGGCTAATTAAAAGCAACATAATCCCCAGAAACGGAACAGGAAAAAATAAAACTATTCCAATTAAAACGATGAACCATAAGAATGTTGAAATAGACTACACTAAGTTGAGCCCTGGAGACATGATCAAAGCAACAGGGTACGGAGAGACCAATTTGTGGTTAGAATGGTTAATAAACATGGCTAAAGAACAAAATTTAGACGACTGTATATCTTGTGCAAGTGCTAGACAAAAATTACACATAGAACCAGCACCCCTGTATCCTAATGATACGTGGGGTTACGAGTGTATGTTATCATTAACTAGGACGCTGGGATCTGATAACTGTAAAACGTTAGCATCTATATTTCCCCGAATTTTCAATGATTCTAAAACAGGCCCGTTTACACCCAGGAAAGATAATTATACCTGTTTTAATTTCACCGTACAATCACTGACCAAATATTATATTGTTTATTACCTCGAAGTACTAAAGGTTTATGTGCCATGGTTAGACTAGGAGAACCTCTGACATTAATAGGTAAAAAGCAGTAAAACTCAACAAAGATACACCCAGATTGACATGGAGTAGAAGGCGACATGTCATCAGAAAACGAGCAGCTCCCATTGATTTGTCTTTAAATAGTCCCACATATATAGATGCTATTGGAATACCTAGAGGAGTTCCAGATAAATTCAAATTAGCAGATCAAATAGCAACAGGCTTCGAAAATATTCCTATTATAGCAGCGCTATTCCCGGTCATTCCAAACAAAAATGTTGATAGAATTAACTATGTCCATTACAATGTCATGAGATTGACAAATATGACAAGAAACGCTGTAGAGGGTCTATCAGAACAGTTAGCCCCAACATCTCTCATGGCAGTACAGAATAGAGTGGCATTAGATATGCTGTTAGCGGAGAAAGGAGGAGTATGTCATATGTTTGGTGATTTGTGTTGCTCTTTCATTCCAAATAACACAGCCCCGGATGGCTCTGTGACCAGAGCTTTAGAAGAACTGAGAACATAGTCTGTCAAAATGAAGGAGCATTCAGGTATAGATAACCCCATTGGTGATTGGCTGGAAAAAACATTAGGTAAATGGAAAGCACTGGTGATGTCTATAATTGTATCAAGAGCGGTATTTCTAGCCATTTTGATAACATGTGGATGTTGTTGTATACCATGTATCAGGTCACTGTGCAACCGATTGATTGTTACAGCAATAGAAAAGAAAGATCTTGGCCCACCACCTCCGTATAACATGCCCTTGTTGGCTGCAGATCACATGGTACACTATGATGAGAATGAACAGGATTATGTGAGACCTCTTACGAGGTCAAGAGAGGGAATTGTGGAAAATGATACAATCTTCTGTTGCATTAAACAGCTTTTATGATTTGTTTTATAAATCAATGTTTGTATTAATCATCTTTATGATTTTATGTTTTATTAACCAATGCTGTATAAATCATCTTTCTTATACAATATTATACTCTTATGTTTTATTTCATTCAAATAATCATATTCTTTTACAAGTTCTACTAAAGTATATTGAGAATAAGTAACCATATAAAGGATTGCTTTGAAATGTGCTTTTGATAACAATATGCTTTCAAGGCAGGAAAAGTGTACGTGCAAGAAAGGGAGAAGTGATAAGAACAAGAACCGCTGCAGGAGAAGGGTCATCTGACCTTACTCCCATCTGCCAGTACAAGGCCTCTCATGCGGAGGTTGTTAAGCACGAGACGTAAAACACATTCCCAAATGCCAGAAAAACTAAGAGTTACTGTTGTATCCTAATTAAAAGAAGAAAAGGAGGCAGTGTTCTTCCGTGCTGTGTTTTTTGTCTCTTTGATATGTTTTTCTACAGAAACTGAAGTCATCTGATGCACGAGAAATCGAAAGCGAAAAATGAACCAGATCTACCTTTTATGGAAGCAGGGGATGATACCTTCCGGACTAGAAGATAGACCCGACGATACATACTATAAATATTGTGTGATGCTGTTACTGAGTTGTTGGTCAGTGTGGAAGTCGTGGACTGACAAGTTTCAACTTATTCGACAAGTCTGATCTCCGATTTTTGAACATGTAAGGACATTTTTCACAAGGTCCATCTCTGATTTTGCCAGATTCTCATTCTCATGTTATCTAGTTATTTTAATTTTTCTTTAAGCTGAGTCTGGATCTGTCATACTGACTGTTGTGAATCCTCTTTTTGTTTGGGGAAGTTATGGAATGTTTTCTATTTGTTGTCCTTTTCGGGTTACATCTGCCATTTTTCGCATTCATAGATAAGCAGAACTTGTATTATGTACACTTATTTGCTCATGTCAACCAATCTTTTAAAATATGTTGTTACAGGAACTGCGGGCACTTGCCTTAACCAGTCCAGAGTGTGCTTTATGGTTGCATTGACAGTAGTTCTTTGTATTCTGCCTGTGTTTGCTTACCGCTATAATTGCCACATACCATCAATGACAAGGTATAGAATAACAATATAATTGTGTATTTCAATGTCTGTTGTTTTGATTGTGGAAAAAGGGTTTAATATAAATGTATTCATGGATATCCATCAAACGAAGGAACCTGGTCCCCGTCCACACCGCACTAAGCTTGCCGGCAGGAGCGGACGGCTGTCCGGTTAAGCCTTCACCCACACTCAAGGTCACAGGGACCTCGGTTTCTGTGCCGGACCACGCCCGCACGTTCCACAGGGTTCACTCCCACAGGACATTCTTTCGGGTTCAAAACTACAAGTTAGTCTGCAGGTTCCGTCAAGCGAGAACAGAACCTGGAAAAAAAATTGGACCCATATCGCTGCAGATGTTCCGTGCAGTTCAAGACACTTCTTTTTGTTTCTGGAATGCAGGGAAGTTTGGAACCAACACATTGTTTATGGGTTCGAATCCTTGGGGACAATTTCACACCTGCTGTATCGTATTGATTTGTATCTTGAAGTATATACGCACAGATTAGGAACTAAGGACCTTGATCTAGTTCTTATTAGGAAACCAAAATGCAGTTTATTTTAAGGACAAAGTTTTAGAAATGCTAAAGGCAGGATTGGAGTGTGGGAGGAAAAACAAACAAGAGCACAATGATGTCTGGGAAAAAGTTTAAAGTGTTATAGTATACTGTGTGTTCACCTAATTCTGTTCCAGGTACTTCAACAACTTTTTTTTGACCATATAAATTTAAAAGACCTCTGAAAAAAACCTTTTTACAAGTTACAGTACTCATAAACAGATCTTTTTGTAAACTTGGAGTGAAGTTGTTTTTTACTCAAATATATTTGTTTTTTAACTGTATGTTTACATAGCACATAAAACCCATTTATTTGAAAAACTTTGATAATCTAATTCAATGGCTTGAATGTATAATATCTGCAAGTGCCTGAGAAATCAATGATGTATCTTAAGTTTTTGTTACAGTTTTGTATTGTTTGGCAAAAAAATGTGGGTAATACTTTTTATAAAGGTATTTGTTTGATAAATGAACTAGCATGTACTAATAGTGAGCAATATTTATTAATCCTTTATTGTTAAATATATAACAAATGTCAATCACGATTCATGTCAGTTCATTGTACAGTAACTAATGTTAACAGTTACAACTTGCATTTCAATGAAGCATTTGAAGTACTGTTCATTGTTAGTTTAGCTAAGTATTAACTAATAGACTTATTATTGGCAAATACTAATTATCAACAAATAAAACCTTATTGTCAAGTGTTACCATTATTTGTTATACAAGTATGTTGTCAGTGTATGCTTTTCTTCTTATAATCATACTTTGTCATTGTAATACTCCAATGAAATTCAAAGACTCTTTTATACAAATATGATACTTTATAATAGCTGGCCCTGTTTAGTTAAATACGCGGCTGTGACTCCTTTGAGATGTTTTGTTTATTTCTACACACTTTTATTCTAAAATCATGATCACTTTTAATTAGGGCTGTAGTGTACGTATAGATTCAAAATATATGTCAAAGTCAAATACACTTTTATTGTCATATCACCACATCACACGTGCATTGGCGAGTGAAATTCTGGAGAGCTTGCTCCAGAATTGTCAGAAACAGTTAATATAAAACATAAAATAGACTTCAAACAGGGAAAAATGTGCAATGTGCACAAACATATAATCAGTACACACAGTGTACTATTAGACACCCTTACAGTTGAACACGACACGTTATATGCAAATGTACATGCATACAGTTAACACTACATATTACACACTAAACACTGAATGTTCAACTTCTGCACTATGTAAACAATATATGTCCATAAAAATATGCTAAGGTGCAACAGAGTGAATGTGAGCTGAATACAGTAAAGTCATAAATGTGTATAAGATGGTATATAGTTGTAATTGGTAGACTGTTGTATAAATGAAAGTCACATGAGTGCTTGACCTGTATCCCACAAGTAGATGACTCATAATGTAACCATGATATGGGAGTGCCTTTTATATGGTGTTAAGTCTTCTGGCTCAAGGCACTGGCTTCCAAAGCCAGAGATCGTAGGTTCTAGTCCCACCTGGGATGTAAGGTCTGGCCCAGAGGTTAAGGAATTAAAACAATTCTCTTCCAGCTATATTAACTGCAATAAAAGGAACCTTAGTGCACTGCCAATGAACACAGTTTATGCTTGCTGTTTGTTAATGGATATTGTTTCACTTTATCTGCCACAGATAAGTGTAACCAGGTCTCAAACCGGAGTCTTGGCACAATAATTATTATCTTAAGTCAACCGATTCTTGAGATAAATGTTTTAGTTAATTAATCAAAGCTACAATAGTTACAATAAGGGATCAAATGCACAAAACTATAGAAGAAGAGTTATTTTCCCCCCTGATGAACAAATACTATTCAAACTACATTTCCCATGCTCCTTTTGTCAGAAGCTGACCAATCACTGAGCTCCAAAACTTCAGGCAATCGAGCTCCGCCTTCACTTCCTAACTAGTTGACCGCATGGATGTTTAGTTGCCTAGCCATGTCAATTACCATCCATAGGAGAGCGCGGACAGCAGACGGCTGCCGCTGATCAGACTGCCAATATAGAGAGACCCATTCATTAACTCAACGGTCAGGTTTTTTTTTGTGCGCCAGATTCATTCCAGTGATGCACATGGATCGGAAGTCACGCCGACCTGGAGTTGAAGCCTTCCGGTTGAATCGGGATTGGATGTTCGCACTCCGAACCCACGAAAGATTCCCAGCATACGTTGGGTGGCGAGCCACGGACCCACGAGCATGAGTCTATGCGCAGTCTCATTTTCCCTCCCTCACGGATGGTGTGGTAGGATCCACGAGCACTGGCATACTGATACTGTCACGAAACTGATTTAATCAAAAAGGAAAAAAAGGGCCCCAACGAACAATAAGACTATTTTAGAACTGGGTTTTATTTCTCTTGTTTTAAGGGAAACTTATGCCGGCTTTATTATTTTCTTATTTCTTTATGTATATTCCCTGAACCAAATTGTTACCCTGTTATTTTTTTTTCTGTTGTTAAACAAAGAGTGATCACAATAACTCAAATTACTGTCTCCTGTCCTTATTGATATCAAACCACTGGCTCTTAAAGATTTAGCATCTTCTGATACTGGTCCAATTGCTGTTAAAGATAACTAATTACCTGTTACCCTGTTGATATACCTTAACGAAGGGTTACAGATTTGGCGAGCCAGTCAGGAGCCAGTTGGTTTGAATATCAATATTGAACACGTGTCCAATATGGACTTTGTACAGAGATCTGGTGTTAAAATCCCAAACTCAGTTATTGTTAATGGGCTAACACAAACAGGAGACCAAGATGAACAGGTTATTGACTTCCTTAAAGAATATGGGTCCATCAAAAGAACCATTTTAGTTGATGAGGATGAATCTGAATTTTACCAAAACCTGATTGTTGAGTATACGCACGGCATAGCTCTAGAAACACTAATCGGAATATTGCCATACAAATATGCCTTGCAAGGTGACCCCTCTGTTGTTTACAACATTAGAACCTTGAGCAGTGCGTACCAAGCTGAAGTCAGTGGTACTATTACCAAATCTTACCTGTCAGAACTTAAGGCCTTAGCTAAACTTAGCGGTGCTGAGTATGGACATGTGCTTAAAGGAGTGATGTCCCAGATTAGTAAAGATATTGAAGCAATGAGCTCTGTATTAGAGGAAGTTCCCCTTACCTTTGCTGGAACCTCCACTGAGACCCAGCTGACCATTACCTCCACTGAACAGCACCCCCCTGTCTTATCCTCAAGCACCGCTCACAGAAATAATGGCCTTCCTCACCCTGGTACCATCCCAACCAACAGTGTGGGTAAAGCCCTTCACTTTCTGCAAATTACATAAATCCACCAGAAGTTCAAAAGGTCGTGGTTGAACACATTGTAAGGAGCAAAGCAATCAGCCCTTGCTCTCAGCCCCAATTAAGGCTCTGCTCCTTCTCTGGAAAGACTCCCAGGCCCAATAACGAGACCGATTATGACACCTGGCGCTCCCATATTGAACTGTTGCTAAATGATCCTAACATACTTCCCCTCAGATCACCAGAAAGATTGTCAAGAGCTTGCTTCCACCTGCAGCTGATGTGGTCAAAGGATTATGGCCCAACTCACCCCCTTTAGCTTTCCTACAGCTACTTGATTCGGCTTTTGGCGTGGTTGAGGATGGAGAAGAACTTTTTGCACGTTTCTTAAACACGTTCCAGAATCCAGGGGAGAGTGCTTCTGCTTACCTTCATCGGCTGCAGGTAGCATTAAACCATGTAGTAAAAAGGGGTGGGGTTGCACCAGGTGAAGTTGACAGACACCTTCTAAAGCAGTTCTGTAGAGGGTGTTGGGACAGTATTCTGCTCTCTACTCTGCAGCTTGAACAGGCGAGAAGTCACCCGCCTGCATTTGCAGAGGAAGACAGGCAGCAAGCCAAAGCCAGCCGCATGAGGAAACATATAGGTGCCACAAAACGAGTCCAAGTTCAGTCTCAGAGTGCATGTGCATGTGCAGACCCAAAGGAGAAACCACAGGTTTGTCCCAGTGCCATTGAAGACCTAGTGAAGCAGGTTGCCACCCTGCAGAGCCAGCTGACCTCTTTCATGGCAGAGAAAAAGAAGGACAGAAAAGGAACCGCACAGAAATCCCAGAGCCGAACACTAGACAAAACAAATGCAAACATGCAAGCCCACATAAGAACAAAACAGATGAACAAACCCCGGCCCTGGTATTGCTTTAAGTGTGGGGAGGATGGGCATATCTCTCCTACGTGTACTGAAGCTCCCAATCCGGCTTTAGTGGCTGAAAAACGGAAACAGTTGGATAAGAGATTAAGTGATTGGGAAATGCAAGCTAACCCCAGCTCACAGTTAAACGACTAATGGCTCCTGTAGTGGGACAGACAGGGGCTGAGACAAATCAATGTCCCTCAGCTTTAAACCTCAAAGTCACCTCACAAGCATGCACCAGCATTGAACAATCAGACAGTAGTCCCCCATTCAAGTTCCCTAAAGGTCTCATCGGTACGAAAAGTACGGCTTTTGTGAATATAAAAGATCAAGAAGTTACCTGCTTACTCGACACAGGCTCACAAGTAACAACTATTCCACAGTCATTTTATGAATGACATCTCTCAGGACAGGAGATTAAACCACTCCATGACCTCTTAGAGGTAGAAGGGGCAGCAGGCCAGTCTGTTCCCTACTTGAGGTACATTGAACTAGCTGTAACTTTCCCGAAAGAGTTTGTTGGAGTACCAATTGAAGTAAACACAGTTGCATTGGTGGTCCCAAATCTTAATATCATTACAAAACCCCTTGTGCTTATAGGCACCAACACCCTTGATGTCCTTTATAACATCTGTTCCGAATCTGGAGTTAAACATCAGCCTATCCCACACGGCTATCGAGCAGTCCTTAAAGTACTTGAAGTTAGACGGAACCAAACAATCCATTCTGAGCCCCATGGTGCTGTGAAATTACTGGGGAAGAGTGCTCAAATTGTTCCAGCTGGCAAAACTGTGGTACTTGAGGGAGTTTCTCCTGTTAGTGGGTTCCAGAATGAGAAGTCTGTTCTGATCAAACACCCAAACTTACCCTCCTTGCCGGGTGGCTTGCTTGTAAAGGCAAGGCTCGTTGATCTTCCCCTCCGGCGACCCTATAAGTTGCCAGTGATAATTTGTAATGAGTCTGATCATGATGTTATCATTCCGCCAAAGAGCACAGTTGCCCAAATGCATACCTACCGGACCATCTTGTTAAAGCAGCACATTGCAGAGTCAGTCAAAAAGATGGCGGAAGCAGAGCCCTTCCAAAAGTCTACTCTGAGCTTTAATTTTGGTGAGTCCCCTGTCCCGCCTGTGTGGAAAGAACGCATCACAGAGAAACTAAACAACATGCATGACGTGTTTGCAAAACATGATTCAGATTTTGGCCGAACAGACAAAGTGTCACATCATATAAAACTCTCAGACGACACCCCTTTCAAACAGCGCACACGACCAATCCACCCTCAGGATATTGAGGCTGTTCGAAACCACATCCAGGAGCTCCTTGATGCAGGAGTCATCAGAGATTCAGAATCTCCATTTTCATCACCAATCGTGGTTGTGAGGAAGAAAAATGGCCAATTCCGCCTGTGCATAGACTATAGACGGTTGAACCTCCAGACCATAAAGGATGCGTATTCTCTCCCAAAGCTAGAGGACACATTCTGTGCACTTAATGGCTCTCAGTGGTTTTCTGTCCTTGATTTAAAATCCGGCTTCTACCAGATAGAAGTTGAAGAGGCGGATAAGCCAAAAACAGCTTTTGTGTGCCCACTCGGCTTCTGGGAGTTTAATCGGATGCCTCAAGGAGTGACTAACGCACCTAGTACGTTTCAAAGGCTAATGGAGAAATGCATGGGGGACATGCACTTGAAAGAAGTACTTGTTTTTCTTGATGACCTGATCATATTCTCCAAGACCCTCGAAGAACACGAGGAGAGGTTGATGAAGGTGCTATCCCGTCTCAAAGAATTTGGCCTCAGACTCTCCCCAGAAAAGTGTGTCTTCTTTCAGACATCAGTCTGATATCTTGGTCATGTGGTGTCTAGAAATGGAGTACAAACTGACCCAGAAAAAACTGCTGCTCTCAAGACTTGGCCCGTCCCTCAGAGCTTGCGAGAATTAAGATCTTTCTTCGGGTTCGCTGGGTACTACAGGAGGTTTGTTAAAGGTTACTCCAATATTGTGAAGCCCCTTCATGAGTTAACCTCTGGCTACCCACCTTTCCAAAAGAAAGCTAAAGTGACAAAAAGATCCGAATACAGGGACCCAAAAGAGCCTTTTGGGGAGCGATGGAACCCTGCTTGCCAACAAGCATTTGACACTGTAATCGAAAAACTTACTACCGCCCCTGTGCTAGGTTTTGCAGATCCTCAGAAACCTTATGTACTGCACACTGACGCCAGCACCACTGTACTTGGTGCAGTGTTGTACCAAGAACAGGAGGGCCTGTTGAGAGCGATTGGATATGCAAGTAGAGGGTTATCACGGAGTGAAAGTCGCCATCCGGCACATAAATTGGAATTCTTAGCATTGAAGTGGTCAGTCACCGAAAAGTTTGCGGATTATCTATATGGTAATCAGTTCACTGTTGTAACTGACAGTAATCCGCTAACTTACATATTGACCTCAGCTAAACTGGATGCGACGAGCTACAGATGGCTGGCAGCACTGTCCACATTCTCATTCAAGCTTCTCTACCGACCTGGGAAACAGAATGCTGATGCAGATGGTCTGTCACGCAGGCCACACGGAGCCTTGGAGGATGACCCAAAGTCACAGAAAGAGAGGGAACGCATTTTCCAGTTCACCAAAGACCATCTCTCTGACCCAAATAATGTTGATGCTGTTAATGAGGAAGTTGTACAAGCAATCTGTGAAAGACAACTTATTTACAGCACCCAGGTTGATGACAGTAACACTGGAAATGTTGTTTTAATCGAATGCCTTGCAGTCTCCGCAGATGCGGTGCCCCAATGCTATCAACAAGCAGACCTGGTGAATTTCCAACCATCCCACACCTGTCTGAAGCAGAACTGGCGGATAGACAAAGGGCCGACCAGTGTATAAAACACGTCATTTCCCAAATTGAGACAGGTGACACACCACCCCCTACCTTGCGAAATGAACTTCCTGATCTTCCTTTCTTTTTAAAAGAATTAAGCCGCTTTGAAATTGTGAATAATATCTTATACAGACGACGCCAAGAAGGTCCCAAAACAAAGTACCAGCTTGTCCTCCCAGCTGAGCTTCGTGGCGCAGTTTTAACCAGCCTCCATGACCATATGGGTCATATGGGAGTTGACCGCATGTTGGACCTTATTCGGACCAGGTTCTATTGGCCAAGGATGGCTATGGATGTGGAGAGAAAGGTGAGGACTTGTGGCAGGTGTGTGCGGAGGAAAGCATTTCCAGAGAGAGCTGCTCCCCTAGTAAATATCAAGACCACAAGACCCCTTGAACTTCTATGTATGGATTTCCTTTCCCTTGAATCTGATAGAAGTGGAACTAAAGACATCCTTGTGATCACGGATCACTTTACAAAATTTGCTGTGGCAATTCCCACTTCCAACCAAAAGGCCCGTACAGTGGCAAAGTGTTTATGGGAGAATTTTATGGTGCACTATTGAATGCCAGAAAAATTACACAGTGACCAGGGACCAGATTTTGAATCCCGCATGATAAAGGAACTCTGTCAAGTGGCCGGTATTCAAAAAGTGAGGACAACACCCTACCATCCCAGGGGCAACCCTGTGGAGAGATTTAACCGCACCTTACTCAATATGCTTGGCACCCTTCAGAACCAAGAAAAGTCCCATTGGCGTGATTTTGTCAGACCCTTGTCCATGCCTACAATTGTACTAAAAATGATGTGACGGGTTTCACACCTTATGAGCTGATGTTTGGGCGCCAGCCCCGCCTACCAGTCGATCTTGCATTTGGACTACCGCTCCATGGCAAGCAACACACGTCACACTCCGAATATGTGCAGAACCTCAAATCACGGCTTGAGGAGAGCTACAAGTTAGCTATGAGTAATGCTGCAAAAACCGCACACAAGAACAAAACACGGTTTGACAGGCGGGTGATCGCCTCAGACTTGGAGCCTGGAGACCGAGTGCTAGTCCGGAATGTCCGCATCCGGGGGAAACATAAGATATCAGACAAGTGGGAGTCTACCGTCCACGTAGTACCCTACCTGTCTATACTGTCAAACCCGAAGTCAGTGATGGTCCATTAAGAACTCTGCACAGGGACATACTCCTCCCATGTGGATTCCTACCTATGGAGGAAAGCAGCAAGTCTGCCAAACAACCTGCAAAGCGCAGAATAGCAACCCGTGCAAATCCTGTTCTGGACGCTGACCCTTCAGAAGAGGAAGAGGATAAATCCATCCCAGTTCATTGGTTCAGTGAGGTCTCAAATGTGTTTATCCCCACAGTCCATGAAGGTCTAGTACAGCCCAGAGAATCCTTGTCTAATGAACAACATAGGCAGTATACCGTGCCTCCAGGTCCCTGTTCGGTCGAGAGCCCAGTAAATGCTCAGACCGTAGATTGCTCCCCTGAACAGTCTAGTCCATCGGATATGTCTATCGATGCCCCTGTCAGTCCCCTGAGGCCCAGTAGACCTACCAACCATTGCAGTGATATAGAACACTTACTTACTGAAAGCATCGCCCCAATTGACCAAACACCTGAAACAGACCCCATTAAAAGTAACATGCCTTGTGCCCACTTACCTGAAGTGCATCCTGTGGAGAAAGAGACCATACTTGACACTGTCAGTGACATCTGTAATGAACAGCAGTCGGTGTCTCCTGACATGTCAGAATATGAGGAGGAAGTAGACAGAACAAAGACTGAGAAGTCTGTGGAAGGAGAGAAACTGGAAATGGAAGGAACTGAATCCAGAGAGGAAGCGGAGAGAATGGCAGTCACAGATGCTCCTGTCAGGAAATCTGGAAGGGAACGCCAACCGTCAAAGCGACTGGATTATCCTGAACTCGGAAACCCATTGGTCACAGTTGTTAAATCATTCCTCCATGGGTTGACCACTGTGTTATCCGACGTTTTGAATGAAGATCAAGTAGTCTCTACACCCTTCCTCCCATACCCCACTCAGATAAAGCACGTTTGAGCTCTTCCATGTACAGGGACGTACATGAGTTCAGGAGGGGAGAGTGTAACCAGGTCTCAAACCGGAGTCTTGGCATAATAATTATTATCTTAAGTCAACCGATTCTTGAGATAAATGTTTTAGTTAATTAATCAAAGCTACAATAGTTACAATAAGGGATCAAATGCACAAAACTATAGAAGAAGAGTTATTTTCCCCCCTGATGAACAAAAACTATTCAAACTACATTTCCCATGCTCCTTTTGTCAGAAGCTGACCAATCACTGAGCTCCAAAACTTCAGGCAATCGAGTTCCGCCTTCACTTCCTAACTAGTTGACCGCATGGATGTTTAGTTGCCTAGCCATGTCAATTACCATCCATAGGAGAGCGCAGACAGCAGACGGCTGCCGCTGATCAGACTGCCAATATAGAGAGACCCATTCATTAACTCAACGGTCAGGTTTTTTTTTGTGCGCCAGATTCATTCCAGTGATGCACATGGATCGGAAGTCACGCCGACCTGGAGTTGAAGCCTTCCGGTTGAATCGGGATTGGATGTTCGCACTCCGAACCCACGAAAGATTCCCAGCATACGTTGGGTGGCGAGCCACGGACCCACGAGCATGAGTCTATGCGCAGTCTCATTTTCCCTCCCTCACGGATGGTGCGGTAGGATCCACGAGCACTGGCATACTGATACTGTCACGAAACTGATTTAATTAAAAAGGAAAAAAAAGGGCCCCAACGAACAATAAGACTATTTTTGAAATGGGTTTTATTTCTCTTGTTTTAAGGGAAACTTATGCCGGCTTTATTATTTTCTTATTTCTTTATGTATATTCCCTGAACCAAATTGTTACACTGTTATTTTTTTTCTGTTGTTAAACAAAGAGTGATCACAATAACTCAAATTACTGTCTCCTGTCCTTATTGATATCAAACCACTGGCTCTTAAAGATTTAGCATCTTCTGATACTGGTCCAATTGCTGTTAAAGATAACTAATTACCTGTTACCCTGTTGATATACCTTAACGAAGGGTTACATAAGGCTCATAAACAATGCCAAGTTGATTTGAAAGTTAAGATACCTTAGTGCTTGGCCCATGACCCAGTAGTTGAAGGATCATTACATTGCCCTGCCTCTTGCTGTTTCTTAATATATTTATATTACCAAACTTAATTCGCCTCAGATAAGGCTAATAAACAATGCCAAGTTGATTTGAAATTGAAAGTACTTTATTTTCTTGGCCCAAGAACCAGTAGTTGAAGGATCAATATATTGCCCTGCCTCTGTTGTTTCTTTCTGGACATTGTTAAACTTATTCTACATCAGATAAGGCTTATGACTAATGCTGAGTTAAACAGAAGCTTTATAAATAATATGAAATGTGTACAAATGTATCTTACCATATTGATGTTTTAAATACAAAAGAAGTAAAAAATGAGATCCTAATTGCAAATAAAAGGCACATGAGTGCTGGAAATGTAACCCACAAGTAGATGCCTCATAACGTTACCATGACATGGGAGTGTCTTTTATATAAAGTGAAGTCTTCTACTTTGAAGCAAAGCAGTCCCAATGGCGTAGTGGATAAGGCACTCGTTTCAAAAGCCAGAGATTGTAGGTTCTAGTCCCTCCTTCCTTGTAAGGTCTAACCCTGAGGTCTAGGAATTAAAACCGTTCTCTTCTAGCTATTTTGAATAAACCCCTAGCTGCAAATGAAAGGAACCTTAGTGCTTTGCTTTGGTGAATACATTTCCCTGCCCCTTGCTGATTCTTAATGGGAATTGTTTTACTTTATAGGCCTCGAATAAGGCTCATAAACAATCCAAATTGATTGGAAATTTAAGATGACTTAGCTCTTGACTCAAAACCCAGTAGTTGAAGGAACAATACATTGCCCTGCCTCTTGCTGTTTCTTAATATAAATATATTACCAAACTTAATCTGCCTCAGAAAAAGCTCATGAACAATGCCAAGTTTATTTGAAATTTAAGATATCTTAGTTGTTAGCCCAAGATCCAGTAGTTGAAGGATCAATACATTACCCTGCTTCTGCTGTTTCTTACAGGATATTGTTAAACTTAATCAACCTCAGATAAGGCTAATGAATAATGCTGAGATAAACATAGAAGCTTTTAAATAAGATGAGATATGTACAAACGTATATAACATAATCATTAATGTTTAAAAATACAAAAGCGTGGTCCTAATTGCAGATGAAAGGCACATGAGGACTGGACCTGTAACCGACAAGTAGATGCCTCATAACGTTACCATGACACGGGAGTGCCTTTTATGTAAAGATGAGTTCTAGCTTTAAACAAAGCAGCCCTAGTGTTGTAGTCGATAAGGCATCGGCTTCCAAAGCCAGAGATTGTAGGCTCTAATCCCACCAGGGATGTAAGGTCTAACCCAGAGGTCTAGGAACTAAAACAATTCTCTTCCTGCTATTTTGAATGAGCCCCTAACTGCAAATAAAATGAACCTTAGTGCTATGCCAATGAACAGAGTTAATTGATTAATACATTGCCCTGCCTCTTGCTTTTTCTTAACGTGTATTGTTTAACTTAATAGGCCTCAGATAAGGCTCATAAACAATCCAAGTGTATTTTAAATTTAAGATACCTTAGTTTTTGGCTCATGACCCAGTAGTTAAAGGATTAATACTTGCACTGCCTCTTGCTGTTTCACAATATAATATAATACAAAACTTAGTCCTGCCACAAATAAGGCCCATAAACAATGGCAAGTTGATTTGAAATGTAAGATACCTTAGTTCTTGGACCAAGACCAAGTAGTTGAAGGATCAAAATATTGCCCTGCCTGTTGCGGTTTCTTAATGGATATTGTTTAACTTTAACCGCATCAGATAAGGCTCATAAACAATGCCAAGTTGATTTGAAGTGTAAGATACCTTAGTTCTTGGACCAAGACCCAGTAGTTGAAGGATCAAAACATTGCCCTGCCTATTGTGGTTTCTTAATGGATATCGTTTAACTTTAACCGCCTCAGATAAGGCTCATAAACAATGCCAAGTTGATTTGAAAGTTAAGGTACCTTAGTTCTTGGCCCAAGACCCACTATTTGAAGGATCAATACATGCCCTGCCTCTGCTGTTTGTTACTGGAGATTGTAAAACTTAATCCACATGAGATAAGGCATATGAATAATGCAAAATTAAACTTAGAAGCTTTACAAATAAGTAGTAGCTGAGGGATCAATACAATGCCCTGCCTCTGGTGTTTGTTACTGAATATTGTTAACTTTATTCCACATGAGATAAGGCGTATGAATAATGCAGAGTTAAACTTGGAAGCTCTATAAATAAGATGTAACTTGTACAAATGTATCTTACCATAATCTTTAATGTTTAAAAATAGAAAAGCAGTAAAAAATTAGATCTTTATTGCCAATGAAAGGCACATGAGTGCTAGACCTTTAACCCACAAGTAGGTGCCTCATAACTATTCCATGACATTGGAATGCCTTTTATATAAAGTTAAGTCTTCTGTCTTGAAACAAAGCAGCCCCAGTGGTTTAGTGGATAAGGCACTGGCTTCCAAAGCCAGATATTGTAGGTTCTAATCCCACCTGAGATGTAAGGTCTAGCCCAGAGGTTAAGTAGTTAAAGCATTCTCTTCTAGCTATTTTGAATGAACCCCTAACTGCAAATAAAAGAAACATTACTGTTCTTTTAATAAACACAGTTTATTGATGAATACATTGCCATACTTCTTGCTGTTTCTTAATGAATATTGTTTAACTTTATAGACCTCAGATAAGGCTCATAAACAATCAAAGTGTATTTTAAATTTAATATACCTAAGTTTTTGGCTCATGACCCAGTAGTTGAAGGATTAATACATGCGCTGCCTCTTGCTGTTTCATAATATATAGAATACCAAAGTTAATCTGCCACAAAAAAGGCCCATAAACAATGCCAGGTTGATTTGAAATATAAGATACCTTAGTTATTTGATCATTACCCAGTAGTTAAAGGATCAATACATTGCCCTGCCTATTGCAGTTTCTTAATGGATATTGTTTAACTTTAACCGCCTCAGATAAAGCTCATAAACAATGCCAAGTTGATTTACAAGTTAAGATACCTTAATCTTGGCCCAAGACCGACTAGTTGAAGGATCATTACTTTGCCCTGCCTCTGCTGTTTCTTACTGGATATTGTTAAACTTAATCCACATGAGATAAGGCGTATGGATAATGCTGAGTTAAACCTAGAAGCTTTATAAATAAGATTAAAGGTGTACAAATGTATCTTACCATAATAATTAATGTTAAAACATACAAAAGCAGATAAAAATGAGATCCTAATTGCCGATGAAAGGCACATGAGTGCTGGACCTTTAACTCACAATGGGACATGGGAATGCCTTTTATATGAAGTTGAGTCTTCTGGACCAGCCCCAGTGGCATAGTAGATAAGGCACTTGCTTTCTAATCCAGAGATTGTAGGTTCTAACGTGTGAGATGTAAGGTCTAACAGAGATTTGGGAATTAAAACTATTCTCTTCTAGCTATTTTAAATTAACTGCAAATAAAAGGAAACTTATTGCTCTGCCCATGAACACGGTTTATTGTTGAATACATTGCCCTACCTCTTGTTGTTTCTTAATGGTGTGGGAATAATACAATATTATGCTCTTATGTTTATTAATTGATGTTTTTTTAATCATCTTTCTAATGCAATATTATGCTCTTATGTTTTATTAATTGATGTTTTATTAATCATTTACTAGCAATAAGCGCATTAAAATATAACCATATGTCTCCTGCTATGAATTTCTTAAAGCTGAGTGCAAATAATGATGAGCTACAACAGGAAAGTGTGTGGGAGTGTAAAAGGGAGGAAAGATAAGGGCTGTAATGTCTCAAGCTGATCACAAGCTGACCTTAAGCTGACCTTACAGATGTGATAAGAACTGAACAATAAGATTTAAGAGGCACTCAGACAGAGGGAGTGCTGATCAAAGACTTGCATACACACACATTCCAAGCCATAGAAGATAAGAAGTTGATAATATATTGTTTCTGAGAAAAGAGAGAAACTTAGTTGTTTTACAGAAACTAAAGTCTGAAGTCTGCTATTGACTAAAGGTGACAAAGGACTGATCAGCCATTGGTATAAATCAGGGAAAACCTCCAACCACAGAGAAGATAGACCGACGATACATACTATATATTGGTTGAAGGATCAAAATATTGCCCTGCCTGTTGCGGTTTCTTAATGGATATTGTTTAACTTTAACCGCATCAGATAAGGCTCATAAACAATGCCAAGTTGATTTGAAGTGTAAGATACCTTAGTTCTTGGACCAAGACCCAGTAGTTGAAGGATCAAAACATTGCCCTGCCTATTATATTATATATTAATCCACATGAGATAAGGTGTATGAATAATGCTGAGTTAAACTTAGAAGCTTTATAAATTTACATTTACATTTAGTCATTTAGCAGACGCTTTTATCCAAAGCGATTTACAATAGTCGAGGAGACAATGAAGCGGTAAAAAGCCGATACAACAATAGGTGAACAAGTGCTACAGCAATGTTACCAAGTTACACAGAGAGAGAAGTTACAAAAGTTAAAAATATGTTTTTTTTTCTGGTTTTTTTGATAGAGTGAATAGGTTAGAAATGAAGTGAGTAAGTGAGTTAGGTGTAGCTGGAAAAGATGAGTTTTTAGGTGTTTTTTGAAGATAGAGACCGAGTCTGACAAGCGTGAAGCCAGAGGCAGATCGTTCCACATGGAGGAACTGAAGCAGAGAACGTTTGAGAGAGAGATTTCTTACCCATTTGGTACCACAAGTCTCAGCTCATTTGCGGAGCTCAGAGATCTTGAGGGCCTATACCTTTGAATTAGTGAGTTAAGGTAAGTGGGTGCTGAACCGGTGGTGGTCTTGTAGGCAATGACAAGACATTTAAATTCAATGTGAGCTGCTACAGGAAGCCAATGTAGTTTAATGAAGAGAGGTGTTACATGGGTCCTTTTTGGTTCTTGAACATCACTCTTGCCGCTGCATTTTGAATCATCTGCAGAGGTTTAGTTTTGCACATCGGGAGTCCAGCAAGCAGCGCATTGCAGTAGTCTAGCCTGGACAGGACCAGAGCTTGAACCAGGATTTGTGTGGAGTGTTCTGTGAGAAACTGTCTGATCTTCCTGATGTTGTAAAGCATGAATCTGCAGGATCTGGCAGTGGTGGCAACATGATCTGTGAAGTTGAGCTGATCATCGATGATTACTCCCAAGTTTCTCGCAGACCTGGAGGGCACAATGGTTGATGCTCCTAGTTGGATAGAGAGATCGTGACAAGTCTTCGGGTCGGCAGGGATGACAAGATGATATGGAATGTGTACAAAAGTATCCTACCATAATAATTAATGTTTAAAAATACAAAAGAAGTAAAAAATGAGATTATAATAGCCAATGAAAGGCACATGAGTGCTGGACCTGTAACCCCCAAGTAGATTCCTTATAACCAAACCATGACATGGGAATGCCTTTTATATGAAGTTAAGTCTTCTGGCTTAAAAATAAGCAGCCCCAGTGGCGTATTGGATAAGGCACTTCCTTCGTAAGACAGAGATTGTAGGTTTGAATCCCACCTCGGATGCAAGGTCTGGCCCAGAGGTTTAGGTGTTCAAACAATTCCCTTCTAGCTATTTTAAATGAACCCCTAACTCCACATAAAAGGAACCTTAGTGCTCTGCCCATGTACACAGTTTACATAGTCCTGCCTCTTGCTGTTTCTTAATGTATATTGTTTAGCTCAATAGGTTTCAGATAAGGCTCATAAACAATCCAAGTTGATTTGAAATTTAAGATACCTTTGTCCTTCGCTCATGGCCCAGTAGTTGAGGGATCAGTACATTGCCCTGTCTCGTGCTGTTTCTTATTATATATATATATATATATATATATATATATATATATATATATATTGTGATGGGTATCCCGCAACCTATTCAGCGTCACCAAGGAAACCCACGAGATACACCTGGACCCGATCATCCTCATCGAGCTCCCCAGTTGCAGCTACTTCCCAAAAGGGAATAAAAGCCATGCAGCCAATCGAGCTCGGTGAGGAATGTTCAGATACATGTGCACCCCACTAATCTGTCTTCTTCCACTCCTTTCTTCCTGCCAGCGAACCCGGAAACCACGATCGCACTTATTATCACGTAAACTGTTGTGAATAAACTACCCTCCGGGGCACTTACCTGGAACTGTTGTTGTGTCGTCCTTCTTGCCCTGCTACAATATATATATATATATATATATATATATATATATATATTACCAAACTTAATCTGACACAGATAAGGCTCATAAACAATACCAAATTGATTTGAAATGTAAGATACCTTAGTTCTTCGCCAATGACCCAGTAGTTAAATGGATTGATACATGAACTACCCCTTACTGTTTCCTAAAATGTTTATTTAACAAAATTTAATCTCCCACAGATAAGGTTCATTAACAATTTCAAGTTGATTTGACATTTTCTTTCTAGATTTAGGGTTGTGCTTTGGGTAAGGTTTAGGTTTAGGTTTAGGGTTAAGAAAAGAAGTGAGAGGTAAGGTTTGGGTTTAGAGTTATGGTTAGGGAAGGGAAATTAGGACTAAGCTAAGGGTTAGGGTTAGGGCTAGGGTTGGGGTTAGTTCTAGGGTTGAAGATGTGTTAAGGTTTCGGGTAAAGGTAACGGGGAAAGTTTGGGGTTAGGGTTAGGATTAGGGTTAGGTTAAGGGTTACGTATAGCTTTAGGGTAAGGGTTTGGGTTAGGGCTACAGTTAAGGTTAGAAAAAGGGTGAGGGTTGATTTAGGGTTAGTCCTGTGGTTAGGGTTAGGGTTAGAGTAAGATTTAGGGTTGGAATTGTAATAAGACTTATAATTTGAGAAAAGATCAGGGTTAGGGTTAGGGTTAGTGTTAGGGTTAGGTTCGAGTGTTAGGGTTATGTTTAGGGTAGGGTTAGGATTAGGGTAAATTGTAGAGTTAGGGGGTAAGGGTTAGTTTTAAAATTAGACTTACACTAACAGTTATGATTAGATATAGTATTTGAGATAAGATTAGGGTTAGGGTTCGTACTGAGCTAAGAGTTAAGAATAGGTCTCGGACTAGGGCTGGGTAGGAGTTAGTGTTTGAGTTAAGGTTAGTCCTGTGGTTAGGGTTAGAGTAAGATTTAGGGTTAGGGTTAGGGTTAGTGTTCGGTCTAGGTTTAGGGTTATTTGTAGAGTTAGGGTTAATTTTTAGGTTTAGAATTAGACTTACACTTACTGTTATGATAAGATAGAGATTTTGAAAAAAGATAATGGTTAGGTTTAGGTTAGTGTTAGAGTTTGGTGTAGGCTTAGTGTTTTGGTTAGAGTTAGGGTTTAGTTGTAGAGTTAGGGTTATTGTTAGTAATCGAATTGGATTTACACTTATTGTTATGATTAGATATAGAATTTGAGATGAGGTTAGGGTAAGGGTAAGGGTTACGGTTAGGGTTAGGGTTAGGCAAAGAGTTACGGTTAGGTTAAAATCATGTTCAGGGTATTTATAGTAAGGGTTACGATTAGGGTTAGGGTTAGGGTTATGGTTATGGTTATGGTTAGGGTTAGGGTTAGATTTAGGGTTAGGGTTGGGGTTAGGGTTGGGGTTAGAGTTAGGGCTAGGATTAGGGTTAGGTGTAGGTTTTGGGTTAGGGTTAGGCTTAGGGTTAGATTTAGGGTTAGGTTAGGTTAGGGTTAGGGTTAGGGTAAGGGTTAGATTAGTGTTAGTGTTTGGGTTTGCCTAGACCGAACCCTATCCATATCTGGATCAATATCCATATCCCTATACATAACCCTAACCATAACCCTAACCCTTACCCTAACCCTAACTCTAACCCTAACCCTTACCCTTACCCTTACCCTTACCCTCACCCTTACCCTTACCCTTACCCTTACCCTTACCCTAACCCTAACCCTAACTCTAACCCAAACCCTAACCCTAACCCTAATCTAAACCTAACCCTAACCCTAACCCTGACCTTAAAATAACCCAACCCCTGACCCCTAACCCCTATATCTTACCCTAATTCTAAACCAAACACTTACCATTATCCTTACACTTATCCTAACTCAAACCCTCAACAAAACCCTAACATTGTCCCTAACTCTGACCCTCACCTTAACTGTACCCTAACCCTAACCTTAACACTAACCTTAAACCTAACCTTAACCCTTGCCCATGCTCTTGGCCTAACCCTAACACTAACCCTAACCTAACCCAAACCCTGACCCTGACCCTTAACCTGACCTTAACCCTAACCCTAATCCTAACCCTTACCATAACCCTAACCCTAACCCTAACCCACCTTTATCCCTACCACTACCACTACCCCTACCTCTAATCCTAACCCTAACCTTAACACAAGACCTAACAGTAAAACTAACCCCCGACCCTTACCCAAACCCTAGTCCTAATCTTATCTCAAGTCTATATCTTATCATAACACTAAATGTATGTCTAATTCTAACACTAACAATAACCCTAACTCTACAACTAACCCTAAACCTGATCAAAACACTAACTCAGATCTAACCCTAACCTTAATACTAAAACTAACACTAGACCAAACCATATCCATATCTGGATCAATATCCATATCCCTATACCTAACCATAACCATAACCGTAACCGTAACTGTAACCCTAACCCCAACCCTAACCCTTACCATAACCCTAACCCTAACCCTAACCCACCTCTATCCCTACCACTACCCCTACCTCTAATCCTAAGCCTAACCCTAACACAAGACCTAACAGTAAAACTAACCCCCGACCCTTACCCTAACCCTAGTCCTAATCTTATCACAAGTCTATATCTTATCATAACACAAAATGTAAGTCTAAATCTAACACTAACAATAACCCTAACTCTACAACTAACCCTAACCCTGATCAAAACACTAACTCAGATCTAACCCTAACCTTAATACTAAAACTAATACTAGACCAAACCATATCCATATCTGGATCACTATCCATATCCCTATACCTAACCATAACCATAACCGTAACTGTAACCCTAACCCTAACCCTAACCCTTACCATAACCCTAACCCTAACCCTTACCCAACTCTATCCCTACCAATACCACTACCCCTACCTCTAATCCTAACCCTAACCCTAACACAAGACCTAACAGTAAAACTAACCCCCGACCCTTACCCTAACCCTAGTCCTAATCTTATCTCAAGTCTATATTTTATCATAACACAAAATGTAAGTCTAATTCTAACACTAACAATAACCCTAACTCTACAACTAACCCTAACCCTGATCAAAACACTAACTCAGATCTAACCCTAACCTTAATACTAAAACTAACACTAGACCAAACCATATCCATATCTGGATCAATATCCATATCCATATCCCTATACCTAACCATAACCATAACCATAACCGTAACTGTAACCCTAACCCTAACCCTAACCCTAACCCTAACCCTAATCTTATCTCAAGTCTATATCTTATCATAACACAATATGTAAGTCTAATTCTAACACTAATAATAACCCTAACTCTACAACTAACCCTAACCCTGATCAAAACACTAACCTTAGATCTAACCCTAACATACCCATATCTGGATCAATATTCTTATCCCTATACCTAACCATAACCATAACCATAACCATAACCATAACCATAACCATAACAATAACAACTATAACCCTAACCCAAACCTAAAACTAAACCTAAGCGTAAGCCTGACCCAAACCCTAGCCCTAGCTCTAACCCTATCCCTAGGCCATACCCAAGTCCTAACCCAAACCCTAACCCTAACCCTAACCTAACCTAACCTAACCTAACCTCACTTAACCTAACCTAACCCAAACTTACCTATAATAAACTATCCCAAATCTTTACCCTCAACATAACCCTAATATTGCTCCTAACCCTTATCTTTACCGTAATTCTAACTATAAACCTAACCCCAGCACCTAACCCTAACCTTAAGCCTAGCCTTAACCCTACACCTTCACCTTAACCCTTGGCGAAAACCTAATGCTAAACCTAGCTCTATCCTAATCCTAATCCTAAACCTAATCCTAATCCTAATCCTGACCCTAACCCTAACCCTAACCCTTACCCTTACCCTTACCCTTACCCTACCCTCCCCTCCCCTCCCCTCCCCTAACCTTAACTTTAACCTTTACCTTAACATTAACCGTAACATTAACGCTAACCCAAACCCAAATCCTAACCCTTACCCTTACCCTTACCCTAACCTAACCTAACCTAACCTTAACCTTAACCTTAACCTTAACCTTGACCATAACCTTAACTCTAACTCTAACCCTAACTCATACCTGAACCCTAACACTGACCCTAACCCTAACCCTTACCCTTACCCTTACCCTTACACTTACCCTACCCTAGCCTACACTAGCCTACCCTACCCTAACCTTAACCATTATCTAAACCGTAACACTAACCCTAACCTAAACCCAAACCCGATCCCTAACAACAACCCTAACCATAACCTTAACCTTAACCTTAACCTTAACCATAATCTTAACCATTACACTAACCTTTATCCTTATCCTAACCCTAAACCTAACCTTTATCTTTACCTTTACCTTTACCTTTACCTTTACCTTTACCTTTACCTTTACCTTTACCTTAAACTTCACCTTAGACTTAACCTTACCTAACATAACATAACCTAACCTAACCCTAACCATAAACATAACAATAAAACTAACACTAACCCTAACCATAACCATAACACTTACCCTTTCCCTTACCCTTACCCTTACCCTTACCCTTACCCTTACCCTTACCCTTACCCTTACCCTTACCCTTACCCTTAACGTTACCCTTACCCTTACCCTACCCTACCCTACCCTAACCTAACCTAACCTAACCTAACCTTAACCTTAACCTTAACCTTTACCTTGACCATAACCTTAACTGTAACACTATTCATAACACTTACCCGAACCCTAACACTGACCCTAACCCTAAACCTTACCCTTACTTTTACCCTTACCCTTAACCTTAACCTTACCCTTACCCTTACCCTTACCCTTACCCTTACCCTTACCCTTACCCTTACCCTTACCCTTACCCTTACCCTTACTCTTACTCTTACTCTTACTCTTACTCTTACCCTTACCCTTACCCTTACCTTTTCCCATACCCTTACCTTTACCCTAAACCCAACCTTAACCCCAACCCTAACCCCCAACCCTAAAACTGACCTTAACCCTTATCCTAACCCTAATCTAAGCCTAACCCTAACCCTAACCCTAACCCTAACCTAACCTAACCTAACCTAACCCTAACCCTAACCCTAACCCTACACCTTTACCTTAACATTAACTTTAACATTGAACCTAATCCTAATCCTAAACCTAGCTCTACCCTAACCCTAATCCTCAACCTAATCCAAACCCTAACCCTTACCCTACCCTAGCATTAACATAACCTTAAACCTTAACTAACTTACACTAGTCCTAATGATACATCCTAAGCTAACCTTAACCCTAACCCTAACCTAACTCTTACCCTAATTTAACCCTTAACTTAACACTCTTCCTAACCCTAACCCCTAACCTTAACCCTAACCCTAGAACTAACCCTAACCCTTACCCTAATCCAAACCCTAACCCTAACCCCTAACCCCTAACCTTAACCCTAACCCTAGCCCTTACCCTTACCCTATCGCTAACCCTAATACCATAACCCTATCCCTAAACCTAATCAAAAACCCAACCCCAGCACTAACCCTATCCCTAGCCCTTGCTCTAGCCCTAAACCTAGCCAATACCCAAGTCCTGACCCAAACACTAACTCTAACCCTAACCTGACCTAACCTAACCTAACCTAACCTAACCTAACCTAACCTAACCTAACCTAACCTAACCTAACCTAACCTAATCTAACCTTGTTTATACTAACCTAACCGAAATACTAACTCTCAAAATAACCCCAACATTGTTCCTAACCCTTATCTTTACCGTAACTCTAACCGTAACCATAACCATAACCGTAACCGTAACCGTAACCGTAACCGTAACCGTAACCGTAACCATAACCATTACCATAACCCTACCCTTACCCCTATTCCTAACCCTTGCCCTTGCAATCCTAACCTTAATAATAACCTTAAACCTAACCCTAACACTTACACTAGTCCCAATATTAAACCCTAATCTTAACCTAAGCCTAAACCTAACCCTAACCTTAAACTTAACCTTTACCTTTACCTTTACCTTTACCTTTACCTTTACCTTTACCTTTACCTTTACCTTTACCTTTAGCTTTACCAAAACCTTAACCTTAACCTTAACCTTAACCTTAACCTTAACCTTAACCTTAACCTTAACTTTAGCCTCAATCATAACCCTCTGGCTTGCTTAGCTGGTATCCCCTCATATAAAGCGATAACGTTGATTTGATTGAATTTGAACCCACAGACATTTTTTTAAAAAGAACAAAGACACGAACGAATTGACACGTTTAAATTGAACAGAGATAGCGTCCCCGAATTCAAAAATTTATTAACTTTTAACATTAAGCATTATGACATATACTGTTTACTAACTATTGTTGTTAAGCTGCTTTGATGTAATGTCTTTTTTCTAAAGCGCTATATAAATAAAGGTGACTTTGACATTGACATTGACATTGACATTGACATTGACATTGATATTGACCTAACCCTAAACCCTAAACCCTATACCTAACCCTAACCCCAACCCTAAAACTAAACCTAACCCTAACCCTAACCCTAACCCTAACCCATACCCTAACCTTAACCTTAGCCTATCCCTTACCTTTCCCTAACCGTAAACTAACCTACTCTAACCTACTCTAACCTAACCTAAGCCTAACCCTAATCTAACCCAACCTAACCTAACTTAACCTAGGGTTAGGCTTTTTGTTAGGTTAAGGTTAGGGTTAGGGTTAGGGACAGAGAGATAGAGAGATAGTGATAGATATAGAGGTAGATATAGAGATAGAGATAGAGATAGAGATAGAGAGTTAGGGTTAGGGTTAGTATTAGGGTTAGGGTTAGGGTTAGGTTAGGTTAGGTTAGGGTAGGGCAGGGTAGGGTAGGGTAGGGTTATGGTTAGGGTATTAGGGTTAGGGTTGGGTCAGGGATAGGGTAAGGGTTAGGGTTAGGGTTAAGGTTAGGGGTTACGATTAGGGTTAGGGCTAGGGTTAGGGTTAGGATTAGGGTTAGGGTTAGGGTCAGGGTTACGTTAGGTTAGGGTCAAGGTTAGGGTTAGGGTTAGGCTTATTGTTAGGTTAGGGTTAGGGTTAGGGTTAGAAAGATAGAGATAGAGATAGAGATAGAGATAGAGATAGAGATAGAGATAGAGATAGAGAGTTAGGGTTAGGGTTAGGGTTAAGGTTAGGGGTTACGATTAGGGTTAGGGCTAGGGTTAGGGTTAGGGTTAGGGTTAGGGTTAGGGTTAGGGTCAGGGTTACGTTAGGTTATGGTCAAGGTTAGGGTTAGGGTTAGGCTTATTGTTAGGTTAGGGTTAGGGTTAGAAAGATAGAGATAGAGATAGAGATAGAGATAGAGAGTTAAGGTTAGGGTTAGGTTAGGTTAGGGTAGG
>CM065655.1:14206430-14211430 GCA_033220385.1 Triplophysa yarkandensis
TATGGGTTAGGGTTAGGGTTAGGTTATTTGTTAAGGGTTAAGGTTAGGGCTCAGGTTTTGGATTAGGGTTAGGGTTAGGGTTAGGCTTAAGGTTAAGGGTAAGGGTTAGGGTTAGATTTAGGTTTAGGGTAAGGTTAGATTTAGACTTAGGGTTAGGGTAAGGATTAGGGTTAGGAGTTAGGGTTAGGATTTCGCTTAGGTTTAGGTTTGTTTACATTAGGTTAGGGTTAGGGTTATGGTCAGGGTATTAGGGTTAGGATTATGGAGAGGGTAAGGGTTAGGGTTAGGGTTAGGGTTAGGGCTAAGGTTAGGGGTTAGGGTTAGGGTTAGGGTTAGGATTAGGGTAAGGGTAAGGGTAAGGGTTAGGGTTAAGGTTAGGGTTTGAGGGTTAGGGTTAGATTTATATTTAGGGTTATGGTTAGGGATAAGTTATTAGGGTTAGAATTACGGTTAGGGTTAGGGTAAGAGTTAGGGTTAGGTTTAATTTTAGGGGTTAGAGTTAGGGTAAGGGTAAGGGTAATGGTTAGGGTTAGGGTTAGGGATAGGGGTTAGGGTTAGGGCTTTGCTTAGGTTTAGGTTTAGGTTTGGTTTAGGTTTAGGTTTAGGTTTAGGTTTAGGTTTAGGTTTAGGTTTAGGTTTAGGTTTAGGTTTAGGTTAAGGTTTAGGTTTAGGTTTAGGTTTATGATTTAGGGATAGGGTTAGGTTATGGTTATGGTTATGGTTATGGTTATGGTTATGGTTATGGTTATGGTTATGGTTATGGTTACGGTAACGGTTATGGTTATGGTTATGGTTATGGTTATGGTTATGGTTATGGTTATGGTTATGGTTATGGTTATGGTTATGGTTATGGTTATGGTTATGGTTCGGGTCAGGGTTAGAGAGATAGAGACAGAGATAGAGATAGAGATAGAGATAGAGAAAGTGATAGATATAGAGATAGAGATAGAGATAGATAGAGATAGAGATAGAGATAGAGATAGAGATAGAGATAGAGATAGAGATAGACATAGACATAGAGATAGAGTTAGAGTTAGAGTTAGAGTTAGAGTTAGAGTTAGAGTTAGAGTTAGAGTTAGAGTTAGAGTTAGAGTTAGAGTTAGAGTTAGAGTTAGAGTTAGGGTAAGGGTTAGGTTTAAGGTTAGGGGTTAGGGGTTGGGGTTAGGGTTAGGGTTAGGGTCAGCAATAGGTTTGGGTTAGGGTTATCTTTAGGGGTTAGGGTTAGGCTTAGGGTTAGGGGTTAGGGTAAGGTTTAGGGTTAGGGTTAGGTTAGGTTAGGTTAGGTTAGGTTAGGTTAGGTTAGGTTAGGTTAGGTTAGGTTAGAGTTAGGGTTATGGTTAGGATAAGGGTAAGGGATAGGATTAGGGCTGAGTTTAGGCGTAAAGGTTAGGGTTAGGGATAGGGTTAGGGTAAGGGTTAGGGTTACGGTTAGGGTTAGGTTAAGGGTTAGGGTTAGGGTTAGGGATAGGGTAAGGGTTAGGATTAGAGTTAAGGTTAGGCGTAAAGGTTAGGGTTAGGGTTAGGGTTAGGGTTAGGGTTAGGGTTAGAGTTAGGGTTAGTTTAAGGGTTAGGGTTAGGGTTAGGTATAGGGTATGGGTTAGGATTAGAGTTAAGGTTAGACGTTAAGGTTAGGGTTAGGTTGAGGGTTAGGGTTAGAATTAAGGTTAAGGTTAAGATTAAGGTTAGGGGTTAGGGTTAGGGTTAGGGTTAGGGTTAGGTTAGGGTTAGGTTAGGGTTAGGGTTAGGATTAGGGTAAGGGTTAGGGTTAGGGTAAGGGTTTGGATTAGATTGATATTTAGGGTTACGGTTATGGTTGAGGTATTAGGGTTAGGGTTAGGGTTAGGATTAGGATTTGGATTAGGATTAGGGTAAGAGTTAGGGTTAGGGTTATGGTTAAGTTTAAGGGTTAGGGTTAGGGTTAGGGTTAGGGTTAGGTTTAAGTTTAAGTTTAGGTTTAGGTTTAGGGTTAGGGTTAGGGTTAGGGTTAGGGTTAGGGTTAGAGTTAGAGTTAGAGTTAGAGTTAGGGTAAGGGTTAGGGTTAAGGTTATGGTAAAGGGTTATGGTTAGGGTTATGGTTAGCGTTAGGGTTAAGGTTAGGGGTTAGGGTTAGGGTTAGGCTAAGGGTTAGGGTTAGGGTTGGGGGTTAGTGTTAGGGCTAGGGTCAGGGTTAGATTAGGTTAGGGTTAAGGTTAGGTGTATTGTTAGGTTAGGGTTAGGGTTAGGGTTAGGGTTAGGGTTAGGGTTAGGGTTAGGGTTAGGGTTAGGGTTTGGGTTTGGGTTTAGGAAAGGGTTAAGGTTAGGGGTTAGGATTAGGGTTAGGGTCAGCATTAGGTTTGGGTTAGGGTTATGTTTAGGGGTTAGGGTTAGGCTTAGGGTTAGGGGTTAGGGTAAGGTTTAGGGTTAGGGTTAGGTTAGGTTAGGTTAGGTTAGGTTAGGTTAGGTTAGGTTAGAGTTAGGGTTAGGGTTAGGGTAAGGGTAAGGGTAAGGGATAGGATTAGGGCTCAGTTTAGGCGTAAAAGTTAGGGTTAGTGTTAGTGTTAAGGTTAGGGTTAGGGTTAGGTTAAGGGTTAGGGTTAAGGTTATGGTAAAGGGTTATGGTTAGGGTTATGGTTAGCTTTAGGGTTAAGGTTAGGGGTTAGGGTTAGGCTAAGGGTTAGGGTTAGGGTTTGGGGTTAGTGTTAGGGCTAGGGTCAGGGTTAGATTAGGTTAGGGTTAAGGTTAGGCGTATTGTTAGGTTAGGGTTAGGGTTTGGGTTTGGGTAAGGGTTAAGGTTAGGGGTTAGGGGTTAGGGTTAGGGTTAGGGTTAGGGTTAGGGTCAGCGTTAGGTTTGGGTTAGGGTTATCTTTAGGGGTTAGGGTTAGGCTTAGGGTTAGGGTTAGGGGTTGTGGTTAGAGTTAGGGTTAGGGTTAGGGTTAGGGTTAGGGTAAGGTTTAGGGTTAGGGTTAGGTTAGGTTAGGTTAGGTTAGGTTAGGTTAGGTTAGGTTAGGTTAGGTTAGGTTAGGTTAGAGTTAGGGTTAGGGTTAGGGTTAGGGTTAGGGTTAGGGTTAGGGATAGGGTAAGGGTTAGGGTTAGGATTAGAGTTAAGGTTAGGCGTAAAGGTTAAGGTTAGTGTTAGGGTTAGGGTTAGGGTTAGGGTTAGGGTTAGGCTTAGGTTAAGGGTTAGGGTTAGGGTTAGGTATAGGGTAAGGGTTAGGATTAGAGTAAAGGTTAGGCGTTAAGGTTAGGGTTAGGGTTAGGTTTAGGTTTAGGGTTAGGGTTAGAATTAAGGTTAAGGTTAAGGTTAAGGTGAAGGTTAAGGTTAAAGTTAAGGTTAGGGGTTAGGGTTAGGGTTAGGTTAGATTAGGTTAGAGTTAAGGTTAGGCGTATTGTTAGGTTAGGGTTAGGGTTTGGGTTTGGGTAAGGGTTAAGGTTAGGGGTTAGGGGTTAGGGTTAGGGTTAGGGTTAGGTTTAGGGTCAGCGTTAGGTTTGGGTTAGGGTTATCTTTAGGGGTTAGGGTTAGGCTTAGGGTTAGGGTTAGGGGTTAGGGTTAGGGTTAGGGTTAGGGTTAGGGTTAGGGTAAGGTTTAGGGTTAGGGTTAGGTTAGGTTAGGTTAGGTTAGGTTAGGTTAGGTTAGGTTAGGTTAGGTTAGGTTAGGTAAGGTTAGAGTTAGGGTTAGGGTTAGGGTTAGGGTAAGGGTAAGGGATAGGATTAGGGCTGAGTTTAGGCGTAAAGGTTAGGATTAGGGTTAGGGTTAGGTTAAGGGTTAGGGTTAGGGTTAGGGTTAGGGTTAGGGTTAGGGTTAGGGATAGGGTAAGGGTTACGATTAGAGTTAAGGTTAGGCGTAAAGGTTATGGTTAGTGTTAGGGTTAGGGTTAGGGTTAGGGTTAGGGTTAGGGTTAGGGTTAGGGTTAGGGTTAGGGTTAGGCTTAGGTTAAGGGTTAGGGTTAGGGTTAGGTATAGGGTAAGGGTTAGGATTAGAGTTAAGGTTAGGCGTTAAGGTTAGGGTTAAGGTTAGGTTTAGGCTTAGGGTTAGAATTAAGGTTAAGGTTAAGGTTAAGGTTAAGGTTAAGGTTGGGGGTTAGGGTTAGGGTTAGGGTTAGGGTTAGGGTTAGGCTTAGGTTAGGGTTAGGTTAGGTTAGGTTAGGGTTAGGGTTAGGGTTAGGGTTAGGGTTAGGGTAAGGGTTAGGGTTAGGGTAAGGGTTTGGATTAGATTGATATTTAGGGTTACGGTTAGGGTTGAGGTATTAGGGTTAGGGTTAGGATTAGGATTAGGATTAGGATTAGGATTAGGATTAGGGTAAGGGTAAGGGTTAGGGTTAGGGTTAGGGTTAGGGTTAGGGTTATGGTTATGGTTATGGTTATGGTTAAGTTTAAGGGTTAGGGTTAGGGTTAGGGTTAGGTTTAGGTTTAGGTTTAGGTTTAGGTTTAGGTTTAGGTTTAGCGTTAGGGTTAGAGTTAGAGTTAGAGTTAGGGTAAGGGTTAGGGTTAAGGTTATTTTAAAGGGTTATGGTTAGGGTTATGGTTAGCGTTAGGGTTAAGGTTAGGGCTTAGGGTTAGGGTTAGGCTAAGGGTTAGGGTTAGGGTTAGGGTTGGGGGTTAGTGTTAGGGCTAGGGTCAGGGTTAGATTAGGTTAGGGTTAAGGTTAGGCGTATTGTTAGGTTAGAAATAGGGTTAGGGTTTGGGTTTGGGTAAGGGTTAAGGTTAGGTGTTAGGGTTAGGGTTAGGGTCAGCGTTAGGTTTGGGTTAGGGTTATGTTTAGGGTTTAGGGTTAGGGTTAGGCTTAGGGTTAGGGTTAGGTGTTAGGGTAAGGTTTAGGGTTAGGGTTACGTTAGGTTAGGTTAGGTTAGGTTGGTTAGGTTAGGTTAGAGTTAGGGTTAGGGTAAGGGTAAGGGATAGGATTAGGGCTGAGTTTAGGCGTAAAGGTTAGGGTTAGGGTTAGGGTTAGGGTTAGGTTAAGGGTTAGGGTTAGGGTTAGGGGTAGGGTAAGGGTTAGGATTATGGTTAGGTATAGGGTAAGGGTT
>CM065655.1:14216430-14218930 GCA_033220385.1 Triplophysa yarkandensis
GTTAGGTTGAGGGTTAGGGTTAGAATTAAGGTTAAGGTTATGGTTAGGTATAGGGTAAGGGTTAGGATTAGAGTTAAGGTTAGGTGTTAAGGTTAGGGTTAGGTTGAGGGTTAGGGTTAGAATTAAGGTTAAGGTTAAGGTTAAGGTTAGGGGTTAGGGTTAGGGTTAGGGTTAGGGTTAGGGTTAGGGTAAGGCTTAGGGGTTAGGGTTTGGCTTAGGTTAAGGATTAGGCTCAAGGGTTAAGGTTAGGTTTAGGGTAAGGGTTTGTGTTAGGGATAGGTTAGTTTAGGTTAGTTTAGGTTAGATTACGTTAGGGTTAGGATTAGGGTTAGTTTTAGGGTTATGGTTAGGGTATTAGGGTTAGGGTTAGGGTTAGGGTTAGGGTTAGGGATAGGGATAGGGTAAGGGTAAGGGTAAGGGTAAGGGTAAGGATAAGGGTTAGGGTTATGGTTAGGGGTTAGGGCTAAGGTTAGGCTTAGGGTTAGGGGTTAGATTAAGGCTTAGTGTTAGGGTTAGATTTATGGTTAGGGTTAGGGTTAGGGTAAGGGTAAGGGTAAGGGTAAGGGTAAGGGTAAGGGTAAGGGTAAGGGTAAGGGTAAGGGTAAGGGTTAGGGTTAGATTTAGGTTTAGGTTTAGGGTTAGGCTAAGGGTTAGGGTTAGGGTTGGGGGTTAGTGTTAGGGCTAGGGTCAGGGTTAGATTAGGTTAGGGTTAAGGTTAGGCATATTGTCAGGTTAGGGTTAGGGTTTGGGTTTGGGTTTGGGAAAGGGTTAAGGTTAGGGGTTAGGGTTAGGGTTAGGGTCAGCGTTAGGTTTGGGTTAGTGTTATGTTTAGGGGTTAGGGTTAGGCTTAGGGTTAGGGTTAGGGGTTAGGGTTAGGGTTAGGGTAAGGTTTAGGGTTAGGGTTAGGTTAGGTTAGGTTAGGTTAGGTTAATGTTAGGGTTAGGGTTAGGGTAAGGGTAAGGGTAAGGGATAGGATTAGGGCTCAGTTTAGGCATACAGGTTAAGGTTAGGGTTAGGGTTAGGTTAAGGGTTAGGGTTAGGGTTAGGGTTAGGGTTAGGGTTAGGGTTAGGGTTAGGGTTAGGGTTAGGGTTAGGGTTAGGGTTAGGGTTAGGGATAGGGCAAGGGTTAGGATTAGAGTTAAGGTTAGGCGTAAAGGTTAGGGTTAGGGTTAGGGTTAGGGTTAGGGTTAGGGTTAGGATTAGGGTTAGGTTAAGGGTTAGGGTTAGGGTTAGGGTTAGGTATAGGGTAAGGGTTAGGATTAGAGTTAAGGTTAGGCGTTAAGGTTAGGGTTAGGGTTAGGTTGAGGGTTAGGGTTAGAATTAAGGTTAAGGTTAAGGTTAAGGTTAAGGTTAGGGGTTAGGGTTAGGGTTAGGTTTAGGGTTAGGGTTAGGGTTAGGTTAGGGTTAGGGTTAGATTTAGGGTTAGGGTAAGATTAGGCAAAGGTAAGGTTAGGCTTAGGGTTAGGGGTTAGGGTTAGGGTTAGGGGATAGGGTTGGGGTTATGGGTTAGGGTTAGGGTTAGGGTAAGGGTAAGGGTAAGGGTAAGGGTTAGGTTAGGTTAGGTTAGGTTAGGTTAGGTTAGGTTAGGTTAGGTTAGGTTAGGTTAGGTTAGGTTAGGTTAGGTTAGGGTTAGGGTTAGGATAATGGTAAGGCTTAGGTTTAGGATTAGGTTTAAGGTTAGGGGTTAGGGTAAGGGTTAGGCTTAGATTGATATTTAGGGTTACTGTTAGGGTTGAGGTATTAGGGTTAGGATTAGGGTTAGGGTTAGGGTTAGGGTTAGGGATAGGGTAAGTGTTAGGGTTATGGTTAGGGTCAGGGTAAGGATTAGGGTTAGGGTTAGGGTTAAGTTTAGGGGTTAGGGTTAAGGTTAGATTTAGATTTAGGTTTAGGTTTAGGTTTAGGGTAAGCGTAAGGGTTAGGGTTAGGGTTAAGTTTAAGGGTTAGGGTTAGGGTTAGGGTTAGGGTTAGGTTTAGGGTTAGGGTTAAAGTTAGGGGTTAGGGTTATGGTTATGGTTAGATTTAGAGTTAGGGTTAGGGTAAGGGTTATGGTTATGGTTATGGTTAGGGTTAGGGTTAAGGTTAGGGGTAAGAGTTAGGGTTAGGTTTAGGATTTTAGGGATAGGGATAGGGATAGGGATAGGGATAGGGTTAGGGATAGGGTTAGGGTTAGATTTAGGTTTAGATTTAGGGTTAAGGTTAGGATTAGGATTAGGGTTAGGGTTAGGGGTTAGGGTTAGGGTTAGGATAATAGTAAGGGTTAGGGTTAGGATTAGGTTTAAGGTTAGTGGTTAGGGTAAGGGTTAGGGTTAGGCTTAGATTGATATTTAGGGTTATGGTTAGGGTCGAGGTATTAGGGTTAGGATTAGGGTTAGGGTTAGGGTTAGGGTTAGGGTTAGGGATAGGGATAGGGATAGGGTAAGTGTTAGGGTTATGGTTAGGGGTTAGGGTTAGGGTAAGGGTTAGGGTTAGGGTTAGGGTTAGGGATAGGGTAAGGGTTAGG
>CM065655.1:14221430-14223930 GCA_033220385.1 Triplophysa yarkandensis
TTAGGGGTTAGGGTTAGGGTTAGGGTTAGGGTTAGGGTTAGGTTAGGTTAGGTTAGGTTAGGTTAGGGCTAGGTAAGGTTAGGTTAGGTTAGGTTAGGGTTAGGGTTAGGGTTAGGGTTAGGGTTAGGGTTAGGGTTAGGGTAAGGCTTAGGGGTTAGGGTTTGGCTTAGGTTAAGGTTTAGGCTCAAGGGTTAAGGTTAGGTTTAGGGTAAGGGTTTGTGTTAGGGATAGGTTAGTTTAGGTTAGTTTAGGTTAGATTACGTTAGGGTTAGGATTAGGGTTAGTTTTAGGGTTATGGTTAGGGTATTAGGGTTAGGGTTAGGGTTAGGGTTAGGGTTAGGGTTAGGGATAGGGATAGGGATAGGGTAAGGGTAAGGGTAAGGGTAAGGATGAGGGTTAGGGTTATGGTTAGGGGTTAGGGCTAAGGTTAGGCTTAGGGTTAGGGGTTAGATTAAGGCTTAGTGTTAGGGTTAGATTTATGGTTAAGGTTAGGGTAAGGGTAAGGGTAAGGGTAAGGGTAAGGGTAAGGGTTAGGGTTAGATTTAGGTTTAGGTTTAGGGTTAGGCTAAGGGTTAGGGTTAGGGTTGGGGGTTAGCGTTAGGGCTAGGGTCATGGTTAGATTAGGTTAGGGTTAAGGTTAGGCGTATTGTTAGGTTAGGGTTAGGGTTTGGGTTTGGGAAAGGGTTAAGGTTAGGGGTTAGGGTTAGGGTTAGGGTCAGCGTTAGGTTTGGGTTAGTGTTATGTTTAGGGGTTAGGGTTAGGCTTAGGGTTAGGGGTTAGGGTAAGGTTTAGGGTTAGGGTTAGGTTAGGTTAGGTTAGGGTAAGGGTAAGGGTAAGGGATAGGATTAGGGCTAAGTTTAGGCATACAGGTTAGGGTTAGGGTTAGGGTTAGGTTAAGGGTTAGGGTTAGGGTTAGGATTAGGGTTAGGTTAAGGGTTAGGGTTAGGGTTAGGTATAGGGTAAGGGTTAGGATTAGAGTTAAGGTTAGGCGTTAAGGTTAGGGTTAGGGTTAGGTTGAGGGTTAGGGTTAGAATTAAGGTTAAGGTTAAGGTTAAGGTTAAGGTTAGGGGTTAGGGTTAGGGTTAGGGTTAGGTTAGGGTTAGGGTTAGATTTAGGGTTAAGGTAAGATTAGGCGAAGGTAAGGTTAGGCTTAGGGTTAGGGGTTAGGGTTAGGGTTAGGGGATAGGGTTGGGGTTATGGGTTAGGGTTAGGGTTAGGGTAAGGGTAAGGGTAAGGGTAAGGGTTAGGTTAGGTTAGGTTAGGTTAGGTTAGGTTAGGTTAGGTTAGGTTAGGTTAGTTTAGGTTAGGTTAGGGTTAGGGTTAGGATAATGGTAAGTGTTAGGTTTAGGATTAGGTTTAAGGTTAGGGGTTAGGGTAAGGGTTAGGCTTAGATTGATATTTAGGGTTACTGTTAGGGTTGAGGTATTAGGGTTAGGATTAGGGTTAGGGTTAGGGATAGGGTAAGTGTTAGGGTTATGGTTAGGGTTAGGGTAAGGATTAGGGTTAGGGTTAGGGTTAAGTTTAGGGGTTAGGGTTAAGGTTAGATTTAGATTTAGGTTTATGTTTAGGGTAAGCGTAAGGGTTAGGGTTAGGGTAAGGGTTAGGGTTAGGGTTAAGTTTAAGGGTTAGGGTTAGGGTTAGGGTTAGGGTTAGGGTTAAGGTTAGGGTTAGGGTTAGGTTTAGGTTTAGGGTTAGGGTTAAAGTTAGGGGTTAGGGTTATGGTTATGGTTAGATTTAGAGTTAGGGTTAGGGTAAAGGTTATGGTTATGGTTAGGGTTAGGGTTAAGGTTAGGGGTAAGAGTTAGGGTTAGGTTTAGGTTTAGATTTAGGGTTAAGTTTAGTATTAGGATTAGGATTAGGGTTAGGGTTAGGGTTAGGGTTAGGGTTAGGGTTAGGGTTAGGGTTAGGGTTTGGGTTAGGGTTAGGGGTTAGGGTTAGGGTTAGGGTTAGGATAATGGTAAGGGTTAGGGTTAGGATTATGTTTAAGGTTAGTGGTTAGGGTAAGGGTTAGGGTTAGGCTTAGATTGATATTTAGGGTTATGGTTAGGGTTGAGGTATTAGGGTTAGGATTAGGGTTAGGGTTAGGGTTAGGGATAGCGATAGGGTAAGTGTTAGGGTTATGGTTAGGGGTTAGGGTTAGGGTAAGGATTAGGGTTAGATTAGGGTTAAGGTTAGGGGTTAGGGTTAGGGTTAGGGTTAGGGTTAGATTTAGATTTAGGTTTAGGTTTAGGTTTAGGTTTAGGGTAAGGGAAAGGGTAAGGGTTAGGGTTAGGGTTAGGGTTAGGGTTACGGTAAGGGTTAGGGTTAGGGTTAAGTTTAAGGGTTAGGGTTAGGTTTGGATTTAGGTTTAGGTTTAGGTTTAGGTTTAGGTTTAGGTTTAGGTTTAGGTTTAGGTTTAGGTTTAGGTTTAGGTTTATGGTTAGGGTTAGAGTTAGGGTTAAAGTTAGGGGTTAGGATTAGGGTTAGATTTAGAGTTAGGGTTATGGTAAAGGGTTATGGT
>CM065655.1:14251430-14253930 GCA_033220385.1 Triplophysa yarkandensis
GGTTAGGGATAGGGATAGGGTAAGGGTAAGGGTAAGGGTTAGGGTTTTGGTTAGATTTAGGTTTAGATTTAGGGTTAGGGTTAGGGTAAGGGTTAGGGTTAGGTTTAATTTTGGGTTATGGTTAGGTTAGAGTTATGGTTAGGGTTTGGGTTAGGCTTCGGGTTTGGGTTAGGTTAGGTTAGGTTAGGTTAGGTTAGGTTAGGTTAAGTTAGTTTAGGTTAGGTTAGGGTAGGGTAGGGTAGGGTAGTATAGGGTAGGGTAGGGTAGGGTAGGGCAGGGTAGGGTAGTGTAGGGTAGGGTTAAGGTCAGGGTTAGGGTTATGCTTAGGGTTAGGGTATAAGTGTTAGTGTTAGGGTTAGGGTTAGGCTCAGGGTAAGGGTTACAGGTAGGGTTAGGTGTTAGGGAAAGGTTTAGATTAAGGTTTAGGGTTAGGGTTAGGGGTTAGGGTTAGGTTTAGTTTTAGTTTTAGTTTTAGTTTTAGTTTTAGTTTTAGTTTTAGTTTTAGTTTTAGGTTTAGGGTTAGGTTAGGTTAGGTTAGGTTAGGTTAGGTTAGGTTAGGGTAGGGTTAGGGTTAGGGTTAGGGCTATGGTTAGGGTTTTGGTTAAGGTTAAGTTTAGGGTTTTTGTTAGAGTTAGGGTTAGGCTTAGGGTAATGGTTAGGGTTAAATGTTAGTGTTAGGTTTTGATTAAGGTTTAGGAATAGGGCTTGGGTTAGGGTTAGGGTTAGGATTATGGTTAGGTTAAGGTTAAAGTTAGGGTTATATTAGAGTTAGGGTTAGGGTTTGGGTTAGGTTAGGTTAGGTTTAGTTTAGGGTTAGGGTTAGGGTTAGGGTTAAGGTTAGGTTAGGTTAGGTTAGGTTAGGTTAGGGTTAGGGTTAGGGTTAGGGTTAGGGTTAGGGTTAGGGTTAGGGTTAGGGTTAGGGTTAGGTTAGGGTTATGGTTAGGGTATTAGTGTTAGTGTTAAGGTTTGGGTTAGATTTAGGGTTAGGGCTAGGGTTAGGGTTAGGCTTAGGGTAGGGTTAGGTTTGGGTTATGGTTAGGGTATTAGTGTTAGTGTTAGTTTTAGTGTTAAGGTTTGGGTTAGAATTAGGGTTAGGGTTAGGGTTAGGCTTATGGTAAGGGTTAGGGTTAGATGTTAGGATTAGGTTTTGATTAAGGTTTAGGGATAGGGTAAGGGTTATTTTTAGGGTTAGGGTTAGGGATAGGGATAGGGATAGGGATAGGGTTAGGGTTAGGGTTAGGGTAAGATTAGGCTAAGGTAAGGTTAGGTTAGGTTAGGTTAGAGTTAGGGTTAGGATTAGGGTAAGGGTAAGGGATAGGATTAGGGCTGAGTTTAGGCATAAAGGTTAGGATTAGGGTTAGGTTAGGTTAGGTTAGGTTAGGTTAGGTTAGAGTTAGGGTTAGGATTAGGGTAAGGGTAAGGGATAGGATTAGGGCTGAGTTTAGGCATAAAGGTTAGGATTAGGGTTAGGGTTAGGTTAAGGGTTAGGGTTAGGGTTAGGGTTAGGGTTAGGGTTAGGGTTAGAGTTAGGGATAGGGTAAGGGTTAGGATTAGAGTTAAGGTTAGGCGTAAAGGTTAAGGTTAGGGTTAGGGTCAGGGTTAGGGTTAGGGTTAGGGTTAGGGTTAGGGTTAGGGTTAGGGTTAGGGTTAGGTTAAGGTTAAGGTTTAGGGTTAGGGTTAGGGTTAGGTATAGGGTAAGGGTTAGGATTAGAGTTAAGGTTGGGCGTTAAGGTTAGGGTTAGGGTTAGGTGGAGGGTTAGGGTTAGAATTAAGGTTAAGATTAGGATTAGGATTAGGATTAGGATTAGGATTAGGATTAGGATTAGGATTAGGATTAGGATTAGGGTAAGGGTTAGGGTTAGGCGTATTGTTAGGTTAGGGTTAGGGTTAGGGTTAGGGTTAGGGTTAGGGTTTGGGTTTGGGTTAGGGTTAAGGTTAGGGGTTAGGGTTAGGGTCAGCGTTAGGTTTGGGTTAGGGTTATGTTTAGGGGTTAGGGTTAGGCTTAGGGTTAGGGTTAGGGGTTAGGGGTTAGGGTAAGGTTTAGGGTTAGGGTTAGGTTAGGTTTGGTTAGGTTAGGTTAGTTTAGGTTAGGTTACAGTTAGGGTTAGGGTTAGGGTAAAGGTAAGGGATAGGATTAGGGCTGAGTTTAGGCGTAAAGGTTAGGGTTAGGGTTAGGGTCAGGGTTAGGTTAAGGGTTAGGGTTAGGGTTAGGGTTAGGGTTAGGGTTAGGGATAGGGTTAGGATTAGAGTTAAGGTTAGGCGTTAAGGTTAGGGTTTGGGTTAGGGTTAGGGTTAGGTTAAGGGTTAGGGTTATGGTTAGGTATAGGGTAAGGGTTAGGATTAGAGTTAAGGTTAGGCGTTAAGGTTAGGGTTAGGTTAGGGTTAGGGTTAGGGTTAGGGTTAGGGTTAGGGTTAGGGTAAGGGTTAGGGTAAGGGTTTGGATTAGATTGATATTTAGGGTTACGGTTAGGGTTGAGGTATTAGGGTTAGGGTTAGGATT
>CM065655.1:14256430-14261430 GCA_033220385.1 Triplophysa yarkandensis
TTAGAGTTAGGGTTATGGTAAAGGGTTATGGTTAGGGTTAGGATTAAGGTTAGGGGTAAGAGTTAGGGTTAGGGTTAGGATTTTAGGGTTAGGGTTAGGGTTAGGGTTAGGCTTAGGGTTAGGGTAAGGGTAAGGGTTAGGGTAAGGTTAGGGCTTAGGGTTAGGGTTAAGGTTAGGGGTTAGGTTTAGGGTTAGGGTTAGGGTTAAGGTTAGGGGTTAGGGTTAGGGTCAGCATTAGGTTAGGTTAGGTTAGGGTTAAGGTTAGGGTTAGTGTTAGGCCTATTGTTAGGTTAGGGTTAGGGTTAGGGTTAGGGTAAGGGTCAGCTTTAGGTTAGGTTAGGTTAGGGTTAAGGTTAGGGTTAGTGGTAGGCCTATTCTTAGGTTAGGGTTAGAGATAGGGATAGGGATAGGGATAGAGTAAGGGTAAGGGTAAGGGTAAGGGTAAGGGTAAGGGTAAGGGTAAGGGTTAGTGTTAGGGTTAGGGTTATAGTTAGGGGTTAGGGTTAGGGTTAAGGTTAAGGTTAAGGTTAAGGTTAGGGTTAGGGTTAGGGTTAGGGTTAGGGTTAGGGGTTAGGGTAAGGCTTAGGGTTAGGGTTAAGGTTTAGGTTAGGGTTAAGGTTAGATTTAGGTTTTAGGTTAGGGTTAGGGTTAGGGTAAGGGTAAGGGTAAGGGTAAGGGTAAGGGTAAGGGTAAGGATAAGGGTAAGGGTAAGGGTAAGGTTAAGGGTAAGGGTAGGGGTAGGGGTAGGGGTAAGGGTAAGGGTTAGGGTTAGGGTTAGATTTAGGTTTAGGTTTAGGGTAAGGGTTAGGGTCAGGTTTAATTTCAGGGGTTAGGGTTATGGTAGGGGTAGGGGTAAGGGTAAGGGTAAGGGTAAGGGTTAGGGTTATGATTAGGGCTTAGGGTTAGGGACAGTGTTAGGGTCAGATTTAGGTTTAGGTTTAGGGTTAGGGTTAAGGTTAGGGTTAGGAGTTTGGGTTGGGGTTAGGGTTAGGGTTTTGGTTAGGGTTAGGGTTAGGGTTAGGGTAAGGGTTAGGGTTAGGGTTAGGGTAAGGGTTTGGATTAGATTGATATTTAGGGTTACGGTTAAGGTTGAGGTTTTAGGGTTAGTGTTAGGATTAGGATTAGGATTAGGATTAGGATTAGGATTAGAAATAGGAATAGGAATAGGATTAGGATTAGGATTAGGATTAGGATTAGGATTAGGATTAGGATTAGGGTTAGGGTAAGGGTAAGGGGTTAGGGTTTGGCTTAGGTTAAGGTTTAGGCTCAAGGGTTAAGATTAGGTTTAGGGTAAGGGTTTGTGTTAGGGATAGGTTAGTTTAGGTTAGGTTAGGTTAGATTACGTTAGGGTTAGGATTAGGGTTAGTTTCAGGGTTATGGTTAGGGTATTAGGGTTAGGGTTAGGGTTAGGGTTAGGGATAGGGATAGGGATAGGGATAGGGATAGGGATAGGGATAGGGTAAGGGTAAGGGTTAGGGTTATGGTTAGGGGTTTGGGCTAGGGTTAGGCTTAGGGTTAGGGGTTAGATTAAGGCTTAGTGTTAGGGTTAGGGTTAGGGATAGGGTAAGGGTTAGGATTAGAGTTAAGTTTAGGCGTAAAGGTTAGGGTTAGGTTAAGGGTTAGGGTTAGGGTTAGGTATAGGGTTAGGATTAGAGTTAAGGTTAGGGTTAGGGTTAGGGTTAGGGTTAGGTTAGGGTTAGGGTTAGGGTTAGGGTTAGGGTTGGGTTGGGTTGGGTTAGGGTTAGGGTTAGGGTTAGGGTTAGGTTAGGTTAGGTTAGGTTAGGGTTAGGGTTAGGTTAGGGTTAGGGTTAGGGTTAGGGTTAGGGTTAGGGTTAGGGTTAGGTTAGGGTTAGGGTTAGGGTTAGGGTTAGGGTTAGGGTTAGGGTTAGAATTAAGGTTAAGGTTAAGGTTATGGTTAGGTATAGGGTAAGGGTTAGGATTAGAGTTAAGGTTAGGCGTTAAGGTTAGGGTTAGGTTGAGGGTTAGGGTTAGGGTTAGAATTAAGGTTAAGGTTAAGGTTAAGGTTAAGGTTAGGGGTTAGGGTTAGGGTTAGGGTTAGGGTTAGGTTTAAGTTAGGTTAGGGTTAAGGTTAGGTTAGGTTAGGTTAGGTTAGGTTAGGGTTAGGGTTAGGGTTAGGGTTAGGTTTAGGATAAGGGTTAGGGGTTAGGGTTTGGCTTAGGTTAAGGTTTAGGCTCAAGGGTTAAGGTTAGGTTTAGGGTAAGTGTTTGTGTTAGGGATAGGTTAGTTTAGGTTAGTTTAGGTTAGATTACGTTAGGGTTAGGATTAGGGTTAGTTTTAGGGTTATGGTTAGGGTATTAGGGTTAGGGTTAGGGTTAGGGTTAGGGTTAGGGTTAGGGATAGGGATAGGGATAAGGATAGGGATAGGGATAGGGATAGGGATAGGGTAAGGGTAAGGATAAGGGTTAGGGTTATGGTTAGGGGTTAGGGCTAAGGTTAGGCTTAGGGTTAGGGGTTAGATTAAGGCTTAGTGTTAGGGTTAGGGTTAGATTTATTGTTAGGGTTAGGGTAAGGGTAAGGGTAAGGGTAAGGGTAAGGGTAAGGGTTAGGGTTAGATTTAGGTTTAGGTTTAGGGTTAGGCTAAGGGTTAGGGTTAGGGTTGGGGGTTAGTGTTAGGGCTAGGGTCATGGTTAGATAAGGTTAGGGTTAAGGTTAGGCGTTAAGGTTAGGGTTAGGGTTAGGTTGATGGTTAGGGTTAGAATTAAGGTTAAGGTTAAGGTTAGGGGTTAGGGTAGGGTTAGGGTTAGGTTAGGTTAGGTTAGGTTAGGTTAGGGTTAGGTTAGGGTTAGGGTTAGGGTTAGGGTTAGGGTAAGGGTTAGGATAAGGGTTAGGGTTAGGGTAAGGGTTTGGATTAGATTGATATTTAGGGTTACGGTTAGGGTTGAGGTATTAGGGTTAGGGTTAGGATTAGGATTAGGATTAGGGTAAGAGTTAGGGTTAGGGTTATGGTTAAGTTTAAGGGTTAGGGTTAGGGTTAGGGTTAGGGTTACGGTTAGGTTTAAGTTTAGGTTTAGGTTTAGGTTTAGGGTTAGGTGTAGGGTTAGGGTTAGGGTTAGGGTTAGAGTTAGAGTTAGAGTTAGAGTTAGAGTTAGGGTAAGGGTTAGGGTTAAGGTTATGGTAAAGGGTTATGGTTAGGGTTATGGTTAGCGTTAGGGTTAAGGTTAGGGGTTAGGGTTAGGGTTAGGCTAAGGGTTAAGGTTAGGGTTGGGGGTTAGTATTAGGGCTAGGATCAGGGTTAGATTAGGTTAGGGTTAAGGTTAGGTGTATTGTTAGGTTAGGGTTAGGGTTAGGGTTAGGGTTAGGGTTAGGGTTAGGGTTAGGGTTTGGGTTTGGGTTTGGGAAAGGGTTAAGGTTAGGGGTTAGGATTAGGGTTAGGGTCAGCATTAGGTTTGGGTTAGGGTTATGTTTAGGGGTTTTGGTTAGGCTTAGGGTTAGGGGTTAGGGTAAGGTTTAGGGTTAGGGTTAGGTTAGGTTAGGTTAGGTTAGGTTAGGTTAGGTTAGGTTAGAGTTAGGGTTAGGGTTAGGGTAAGGATAGGATTAGGGCTGAGTTTAGGCGTAAAGGTTAGGATTAGGATTAGGGTTAGGGTTAGGGTTAGGGTTAGGTTAAGGGTTAGGGTTAGGGTTAGGGTTAGGGTTAGGGTTAGGGTTAGGGTAAGGGTTAGGGATTGGGTAAGGGTTAGGATTAGAGTTAAGGTTAGGCGTAAAGGTTAAGGTTAGGGTTAGGGTTAGGGTTAGGGTTAGGGTTAGGCTTAGGTTAAGGGTTAGGGTTAGGGTTAGAGTTAAGGTTAGGCGTTAAGGTTAGGGTTAGGGTTAGGGTTAGGGTTAGGGTTAGGGTTAGGGTTAGGGTAAGGGTAAGGGTAAGGGTAAGGGATAGGATTAGGGCTCAGTTTAGGCGCAAAGGTTAGGGTTAGGGTTAGGGTTAGGGTTAGGGTTAGGGTTAGGGTTAGGGTTAGGTTAAGGGTTAGGGTTAACGTTATGGTAAAGGGTTATGGTTAGGGTTATGTTTAGCTTTAGGGTTAAGGTTAGGGGTTAGGGTTAGGGTTAGGGTTAGGCTAAGTGTTAGGGTTAGGGTTGGGGGTTAGTGTTAGGGCTAAGGTCAGGGTTAGATTACGTTAGGGTTAAGGTTAGGCGTATTGTTAGGTTAGGGTTAGGGTTAGGGTTAGGGTTTGGGTAAGGGTTAAGGTTAGGGGTTAGGGGTTAGGGTTAGGGTTAGGGTCAGCGTTAGGTTTGGGTTAGGGTTATCTTTAGGGGTTAGGGTTAGGCTTAGGGTTAGGGTTAGGGGTTACGGTTAGGGTTAGGGTTAGGGTAAGGTTTAGGGTTAGGGTTAGGGTTAGGTTAGGTTAGGTTAGGTTAGGTTAGGTTAGGTTAGGTTAGGTTAGGTTAGGTTAGAGTTAGGGTTAGGGTAAGGGTAAGGGATAGGATTAGGGCTGAGTTTAGGCGTAAAGGTTAGGATTAGGGTTAGGGTTAGGGTTAGGGTTAGGGTTAGGGTTAGGGTTAGGGTTAGGGTTAGGGTTAGGGTTAGGTTAAGGGTTAGGGTTAGGGTTAGGGTTAGGGTTAGGATTAGGGATAGGGTAAGGGTTAGAGTTAGGGTTAGGGTTAGGTTAGGGTTAGGGTTAGGGTTAGGGTTAGGTTAGGGTTAGGGTTAGGGTTAGGTTAGGGTTAGGGTTAGGGTTAGGGTTAGGGTTAGGGTTAGGGGTTAGGGTTAGGGTTAGGGTTAGGGTTAGGGTTAGGGTTAGGGTTAGGGTTAGGGTTAGGGTTAGGTTTAGGTTTAGGTTTAGGGTTAGGGTTAGGGTTAGGGTTAGGGTTAGGGTTAGGGTTAGGGTTAGGGTTAGGGTTAGGGTTTGGCTTAGAGTTAGAGTTAGAGTTAGGGTAAGGGTTAGGGTTAAGGTTATGGTAAAGGGTTATGGTTAGGGTTATGGTTAGCGTTAGGGTTAAGGTTAGGGGTTAGGGTTAGGGTTAGGCTAAGGGTTAGGGTTAGGGTT
>CM065655.1:14263930-14266430 GCA_033220385.1 Triplophysa yarkandensis
ATGGTTAGGGTTATGGTTAGGGTTAGGGTAAGGTTTAGGGTTAGGGTTAGGTTAGTTTAGGTTAGGTTAGGTTAGGTTAGGTTAGGTTAGGTTAGCTTAGGTTAGAGTTAGGGTTAGGGTTAGGGTAAGGGATAGGATTAGGGCTGAGTTTAGGCGTAAAGGTTAGGATTAGGGTAAGGGTTAGGGTTAGGTTAAGGGTTAGGGTTAAGGTTAAGGTTAGGGTTAGGGTTAGGGTTAGGGTAAGGGTTAGGGATAGGGTAAGGGTTAGGATTAGAGTTAAGGTTAGGCGTAAAGGTTAAGGTTAGGGTTAGGGTTAGGGTTAGGGTTAGGGTTAGGGTTAGGGTTAGGCTTAGGTTAAGGGTTAGGATTAGGGTTAGAGTTAAGGTTAGGCGTTAAGGTTAGGGTTAGGGTTAGGGTAAGGGTAAGGGTAAGGGTAAGGGTAAGGGTAAGGGTAAGGGTAAGGGATAGAATTAGGGCTCAGTTTAGGCGTAAAGGTTAGGGTTAGGGTTAGGGTTAGGTTAAGGGTTAGGGTTAAGGTTATGGTAAAGGATTATGGTTAGGGTTATGTTTAGCTTTAGGGTTAAGGTTAGGGGTTAGGGTTAGGGTTAGGGTTAGGCTAAGGGTTAGGGTTAGGGTTGGGGGTTAGTGTTAGGGCTAGGGTCAGGGTTAGATTAGGTTAGGGTTAAGGTTAGGCGTATTGTTAGGTTAGGGTTTGGGTTTGGGTAAGGGTTAAGGTTAGGGGTTAGGGGTTAGGGTTAGGGTTAGGGTCAGCGTTAGGTTTGGGTTAGGGTTATCTTTAGGTGTTAGGGTTAGGCTTAGGGTTAGGGTTAGGGGTTAGGGTTAGGGTTAGGGTTAGAGTTAGGGTAAGGTTTAGGGTTAGGGTTAGGGTTAGGTTAGGTTAGTTTAGGTTAGGTTAGGTTAGGTTAGGTTAGGTTAGGTTAGGTTAGAGTTAGGGTTAGGGTTAGGGTAAGGGATAGGATTAGGGCTGAGTTTAGGCGTAAAGGTTAGGATTAGGGTTAGAGTTAGGGTTAGGGTTAGGGTTAGGGTTAGGTTAAGGTTTAGGGTTAGGGTTAGAGTTAGGGTTAGAATTAGGGATAGGGTAAGGGTTAGGATTAGAGTTAAGGTTAGGCGTAAAGGTTAAGGTTAAGGTTAGGGTTAGGGTTAGGGTTAGGGTTAGGGTTAGTTTAAGGGTTAGGGTTAGGTATAGGGTAAGGGTTAGGATTAGAGTTAAGGTTAGGCGTTAAGGTTAGGGTTAGGGTTAGGTTGAGGGTTAGGGTTAGAATTAAGGTTAAGGTTAAGGTTAAGATTAGGATTAGGATTAGGATTAGGATTAGGATTAGGATTAGGATTAGGGTAAGGGTAAGGGTAAGGGTTAGGGGTAGGGTTAGGGTTAGGGTTATGGTTAAGTTTAAGGGTTAGGGTTAGGGTTAGGTTTAGGTTTAGGTTTAGGTTTAGGTTTAGGTTTAGGGTTAGGGTTAGGGTTAGGGTTAGAGTTAGAGTTAGAGTTAGAGTTAGGGTAAGGGTTAGGGTTAAGGTTATGGTAAAGGGTTATGGTTAGGGTTATGGTTAGCGTTAGGGTTAAGGTTAGGGGTTAGGGTTAGGGTTAGGCTAAGGGTTTGGGTTAGGGTTGGGGGTTAGTGTTAGGGCTAGGGTCAGGGTTAGATTAGGTTAGGGTTAAGGTTAGGCGTATTGTTAGGTTAGGGTTAGGGTTAGGGTTAGGGTTAAGGTTAGGGGTTAGGGTTAGGGTCAGCGTTAGGTTTGGGTTAGGGTTATGTGTAGGGGTTAGGGTTATGCTTAGGGTTAGGGTTAGGGGTTAGGGTTAGGGTTAGGGTAAGGTTTAGGGTTAGGGTTAGGTTAGGTTAGGTTAGGTTAGGTTAGGTTAGGTTAGGTTAGGTTAGGTTAGGTTAGAGTTAGGGTTAGGGTTAGGGTAAGGGTAAGGGATAGGATTAGGGCTGAGTTTAGGCGTAAAGGTTAGGGTTAGGGTTAGGGTTAGGGTTAGGGTTAGGGTTAGGGTTAGGGTTAGGGTTAGGGTTAGGGTTAGGTTAAGGGTTAGGGTTAGGGTTATGGATAGGGTAAGGGCTAGGATTAGAGTTAAGGTTAGGCGTTAAGGTTAGGGTTAGATTGAGGGTTAGGGTTAGAATTAAGTTTAAGGTTAAGGTTAAGGTTAAGGTTAGGGGTTAGGGTTAGGTTAGGTTAGGTTAGGTTAGGTTAGGGTTACGGTTAGGGTTAGGGTTAGGGTTAGGGTTAGGGTTAGGGGTTAGGGTTTGGCTTAGGTTAAGGTTTAGGCTCAAGGGTTAAGGTTAGGTTTAGGGTAAGGGTTTGTGTTAGGGATAGGTTAGTTTAGGTTAGTTTAGGTTAGATTACGTTAGGGTTAGGATTAGGATTAGTTTTAGGGTTATGGTTAGGTTATTAGGGTTAGGGTTAGGGTTAGGGTTAGGGTTAGGGTTAGGGTTAGGGATAGGGATAGGGTAAGGGTAAGGGTAAGGGTTTGGATTAGATT
>CM065655.1:14268930-14271430 GCA_033220385.1 Triplophysa yarkandensis
ATTAGAGTTAAGGTTAGGCGTAAAGGTTAGGGTTAGGGTTTGGGTTAGGTTAAGGGTTAGGGTTATGGTTAGGTATAGGGTAAGGGTTAGGATTAGAGTTAAGGTTAGGCGTTAAGGTTAGGGTTAGGTTAGGTTTAGGGTTAGGGTTAGGGTTAGGGTTAGGGTAAGGGTTAGGGTAAGGGTTTGGATTAGATTGATATTTAGGGTTACGGTTAGGGTTGAGGTATTAGGGTTAGGGTTAGGATTAGGATTAGGATTAGGATTAGGATTAGGATTAGGGTAAGGGTTAGGGTTAGGGTTATGGTTAGGGTTATGGTTAGGGTTAGGGTAAGGTTTAGGGTTAGGGTTAGGTTAGTTTAGGTTAGGTTAGGTTAGGTTAGGTTAGGTTAGGTTAGCTTAGGTTAGAGTTAGGGTTAGGGTTAGGGTAAGGGATAGGATTAGGGCTGAGTTTAGGCGTAAAGGTTAGGATTAGGGTAAGGGTTAGGGTTAGGTTAAGGGTTAGGGTTAAGGTTAAGGTTAGGGTTAGGGTTAGGGTTAGGGTAAGGGTTAGGGATAGGGTAAGGGTTAGGATTAGAGTTAAGGTTAGGCGTAAAGGTTAAGGTTAGGGTTAGGGTTAGGGTTAGGGTTAGGGTTAGGGTTAGGGTTAGGCTTAGGTTAAGGGTTAGGATTAGGGTTAGAGTTAAGGTTAGGCGTTAAGGTTAGGGTTAGGGTTAGGGTAAGGGTAAGGGTAAGGGTAAGGGTAAGGGTAAGGGTAAGGGTAAGGGATAGAATTAGGGCTCAGTTTAGGCGTAAAGGTTAGGGTTAGGGTTAGGGTTAGGTTAAGGGTTAGGGTTAAGGTTATGGTAAAGGATTATGGTTAGGGTTATGTTTAGCTTTAGGGTTAAGGTTAGGGGTTAGGGTTAGGGTTAGGGTTAGGCTAAGGGTTAGGGTTAGGGTTGGGGGTTAGTGTTAGGGCTAGGGTCAGGGTTAGATTAGGTTAGGGTTAAGGTTAGGCGTATTGTTAGGTTAGGGTTTGGGTTTGGGTAAGGGTTAAGGTTAGGGGTTAGGGGTTAGGGTTAGGGTTAGGGTCAGCGTTAGGTTTGGGTTAGGGTTATCTTTAGGTGTTAGGGTTAGGCTTAGGGTTAGGGTTAGGGGTTAGGGTTAGGGTTAGGGTTAGAGTTAGGGTAAGGTTTAGGGTTAGGGTTAGGGTTAGGTTAGGTTAGTTTAGGTTAGGTTAGGTTAGGTTAGGTTAGGTTAGGTTAGGTTAGAGTTAGGGTTAGGGTTAGGGTAAGGGATAGGATTAGGGCTGAGTTTAGGCGTAAAGGTTAGGATTAGGGTTAGAGTTAGGGTTAGGGTTAGGGTTAGGGTTAGGTTAAGGTTTAGGGTTAGGGTTAGAGTTAGGGTTAGAATTAGGGATAGGGTAAGGGTTAGGATTAGAGTTAAGGTTAGGCGTAAAGGTTAAGGTTAAGGTTAGGGTTAGGGTTAGGGTTAGGGTTAGGGTTAGTTTAAGGGTTAGGGTTAGGTATAGGGTAAGGGTTAGGATTAGAGTTAAGGTTAGGCGTTAAGGTTAGGGTTAGGGTTAGGTTGAGGGTTAGGGTTAGAATTAAGGTTAAGGTTAAGGTTAAGATTAGGATTAGGATTAGGATTAGGATTAGGATTAGGATTAGGATTAGGGTAAGGGTAAGGGTTAGGGGTAGGGTTAGGGTTAGGGTTATGGTTAAGTTTAAGGGTTAGGGTTAGGGTTAGGTTTAGGTTTAGGTTTAGGTTTAGGTTTAGGTTTAGGGTTAGGGTTAGGGTTAGGGTTAGAGTTAGAGTTAGAGTTAGGGTAAGGGTTAGGGTTAAGGTTATGGTAAAGGGTTATGGTTAGGGTTATGGTTAGCGTTAGGGTTAAGGTTAGGGGTTAGGGTTAGGGTTAGGCTAAGGGTTTGGGTTAGGGTTGGGGGTTAGTGTTAGGGCTAGGGTCAGGGTTAGATTAGGTTAGGGTTAAGGTTAGGCGTATTGTTAGGTTAGGGTTAGGGTTAGGGTTAGGGTTAAGGTTAGGGGTTAGGGTTAGGGTCAGCGTTAGGTTTGGGTTAGGGTTATGTGTAGGGGTTAGGGTTATGCTTAGGGTTAGGGTTAGGGGTTAGGGTTAGGGTTAGGGTAAGGTTTAGGGTTAGGGTTAGGTTAGGTTAGGTTAGGTTAGGTTAGGTTAGGTTAGGTTAGGTTAGGTTAGAGTTAGGGTTAGGGTTAGGGTAAGGGTAAGGGATAGGATTAGGGCTGAGTTTAGGCGTAAAGGTTAGGGTTAGGGTTAGGGTTAGGGTTAGGGTTAGGGTTAGGGTTAGGGTTAGGGTTAGGTTAAGGGTTAGGGTTAGGGTTAGGGATAGGGTAAGGGCTAGGATTAGAGTTAAGGTTAGGCGTTAAGGTTAGGGTTAGATTGAGGGTTAGGGTTAGAATTAAGTTTAAGGTTAAGGTTAAGGTTAAGGTTAGGGGTTAGGGTTAGGTTAGGTTAGGTTAGGTTAGGTTAGGGTTACGGTTAGGGTTA